>PVHP010037371.1:6309-17483 GCA_004024765.1 Zapus hudsonius
GGTGGGCGGGTGGGAAGAGTGGAATGTGGGTATCTGCTCTATTCTGCCTATTCCTGTTTGAACTGGACTCTCTTACTGACTGCAGAGCCTGATACGTCTTCATGAATGATGGTGACTCCCAGGTCACTGCTCCCCTATGGGGCTGGGGTTATAGGTGAATGTGACCAGATGTTCAGGTGGAATCTGGAGATTTGTATGTGGGTAGTCTCGGCCCCCATCAGGCCCTCATGCTTTTCACCACTGAGCCTGGCATGATCAAATCTCTTTGTGTGTGTGCATTACACATTTGTATGTGCATATGTGTATGGGGTGTGCATGGATATGTGGATACATGTGAAGTCCAGAGGAAAATCTTAGGTGTTTTATTATTTTTTTCCTCAGGTACCATCCACCTTTTGGAGACAGGGTCTTTCACTGGTCTGGAACTTGCCAAGTAGGCTTGACAGGAATTCTCAAGGTTCTGTGTATCTTTGCCTCCCCAGAACTGAGTTTTTAAGTACATGCCACCATGTCCAGTGTTTTCTTCTTGTATGGGTTCTGGGGATCAAACCCAGATCATGTTTTCACAAGTACTTTACCAAATGAGCTATTTTTCCAATCCCAAATCTCTCATGTCCCCCTTCTGTGCCACCCAGGATGTGAACCATTCCTTTGGCCAGTGTATCTGCACTCTATGCACTACCCATCCCAGGGTCACCTGAGAGCCATTTACTGCTGTTGAACAAATGCATTTCCTGAAAACAGTAGACAACTTAGCACTTGAATGACCTTGGTTTTAATTTCTGTATCCATAAACTATGCTGGTGCTTTTAAATGAGTTAGTCCTTGTCAGGTGATTGACCAGTGACTAGTACTCAGTAAGTCTATCATTGCCAAAGTGTTTTTCTGAATAATGATCTGTGTGTGTATAAAGCTACAATGAGAAGGGAGGAATGACTTTGCTCTGTGGAGTGGTTAGAGGGGAGGTAAGAAGGGAGGGAGAAGAGAAAACAAAAATAGAGATGAAATGTTATAGTTTTTATCTAAATATCCCTCAAAGGTCTATGTGTTGAAGGCTCAGTCCCTAGCCCACGGAGCTCTTGGGAGTCGGTAGAACCTTTAGGAAGTGAGGCCTAATGTAAGAAAGAAAGGGAGTAAGGCATGCCCTGAGAGGGATATTGGAACTCTAGCCCCTTCCTGTATCTCTTTTGTCACTTCCTGCCAACCTTGAAGTGAGCAGCCTACTCCCGCCACACTGGACTGTGTACCACAGGGCCAGTCCACCAGAGACTGAAACCTCTCAAACCAGGAGCTAAAATAAACCTTTCTTCCTTTCCAGTTGTCTTATGGATTTTGTCATAGTAATAGAAGCTAACTAGCACAAAAGGTGAAGTGGATTTTGGGAAAATGGATGAATCAGCTACCTCTATGCAATCAAGAAAAGCAGAAACTCCTATTTGTTTCCAATTGTGCGTATCCATATTGTGTGTGTGTGCATTCTGTAATTGTAGACACCACCAGGAACCTGGGTATGAGTCTCTATAAATATGCTGCTAGTTACTTGTCACTTACACTTCTAGATCCCCTGTTTATGAATCAGAGATTTTACTGCTTCTTCTAAGAATTAGTTTAATTTAATTCATAAGGGTTAAACTTTTGTCTTAATGGGTTTTTTTTCCCTCAATCTAATTTTGGACGTTATTACAAAAGGATAAAGCATCCCAGTGATATTGTCACGAGTCAGCTCTGAAAGCCTTAAACTGTGTTGAATTCTTATAAGGCATTTTTAATGCTTTTTCTTACTGACTATCCAAGATGCCAGGATAACTCTAAAATATCAAGAATAATGTTAGAAAATACTACACTTGATCTTAGCCAAAAGGCCGAGAAGTGATTAATGTTAGAAAATAAATGGAAATTGAGTAATATTAAAATAATGAAAAGAAGTCCTTGCATGTAAATCTACAAAGTAGATTAGAGATAAAAGTGAGTGGAAGTTCTCATTTCATATAACAATCATTTCAGAAATGTTTTTCCAACTACACACATGCCACTCCAACAACAACAACAAAATTACAAACTATTTTTTAACTTACTAGACTTTCAACAGACCTTGACTGTTGGCACTGGGATGATCGAAGATATTGAAGATATAACCGTATCACTTCTCTTTGCTTAAGAGTACAGTTCTATGAAGGTATGTCAAGTTCAACTACCTTCTCCAAGAGGCTGGACCTCAGCTTCTGTAAGGTTGACTTATTTTTCTTATCTTCTTTCTTTTTATTTATTTTTTTGCATGAGTATGTGTGTGTATGTTGTATGTGTGTATATATGTGTTTGTGTGTATGTGTGTATGTGTATATTTGTGTGTGTATGTTTGTGTATGTATGTGTATATGTGTTTGTGTGTATGTGTATGTTTGTATGTGTGTATATGTGTATGTGTGTGTGTTTGTGTGTGTATGCATGTATATGTATGTTTGTGTATGTGTATATGTTTGTGTGTGTATGTGTATGCATGTGTGTATGTATGTATGTGTGTATGTGTGTATGTGTGTATGTGTATATGTTTGTGTGTGTATGTATGCTTGTGTATGTTTGTGTGTGTATGTATGTGTGTGTATGTGTGTATGTGTGTATGTGCGCATATATGTGTGTGCATGTGCACACACTCGGGTATGCAGATGGTCATGCCTGTGTATGTAAGAGGCCAGAGGTTGATGTTGGATATTCTCCTCCATATTTATTGAGACAGGGTCTCTCAGATGGATCTAGGACTTTTCACTTTGGCTGGTCTAGTTTGGAAGCTTTCCCTAAGGGTCCCATCTTTGCTCCCACATGCTAGGATTACAGGTGCATGGTCACACCCACCTAGCATTTATGTGGGTTCTGGGGATCCCAACTCAGGTCCTCATGCTTGCATGCCAAGAAGTGCTTTACTGGCTGAGCCATCTCCCTACCCCCAAAGTGACTTATCTTACCTAGAGAGGTAGGCTCACCACGTTGCTGGTTTCATATGAATGAATCCATCAGTTCCCATTGTTAATCACTAGTGTCCAATGAAAGACTGCTTATAACTCCTTGGCACTTGTGGGATTCTTTGGGGAAGACTGGTGAGGACTTTTTAGGCCATTATGACTGCCCTCAATGATGAGTAGGGAAGATGGCAACAGGAATATGGGAAGCAGAGTGACTTCAGGAAATGGTAGAATTGTGGAGAGAAAGCAGAGATAAAGAGGAGTTTCAAGGAACTGCCTGGAGAGCTATGGAGGACAGACCAGGTCCAGCCCATTTGGGCTGGTTGGTTAGTGCTAGCACCCTGACCTGGGATTTGGCCCCAATGGGTGAGCTGCTTAAGGGATTCTAGGGTGTCCTATGACTGTGATATCATTACCATGTCCCCCCAAAAACGAACCCACTCTGTAGGAGTGCAGGTCAATTCAGACAGGTGTTTCCGGGGACTGGAGAGATGGGTGAATAATTAAAGGTGCTTGCTTGCAAAGCCTGATGAGTCCAGTTCTATCCCCCAGTGCCCAGCATGTAAAGCCTGACACACTGTTCACCTATTTCTTATTCATTTCATCCATACTCCTGAGCTCTACCCTGACTGGGGTTAGCGAGGGAGAAATAAAATTCCAATGCCCTGGCTTTTCTGGACGGATTCAGACAAACACAATTATCCTGGGCTCTTTGATCTTTTATTTTTCCTCTCTCTCTCTCTCTCTCTCTCTCTCTCTCTCTCTCTCTCTCTCTCTCTCCCACTATGGCTCTTTCCCTCAGAAGACTCAATCTGCATTTCCAAGATGATGACAATGGGGTTGAAGATGCATAATGAGAACCAGGCTACCTTAGCTGACCAACTTGCATATTTGAAGATATAATAGGATAGCCTCTGGTCTCTGATTAGTTTAATGAATCTAGTCTTCTGATGACGCTTAAGGAAAAGAAATTCCTAAGTGCAAAGAATAGTCAGGTTTTCATTACCTCCCGGAAGCCGGCACTGGTGGAAAAAAGCTGAGTCTAGATGTCGAGCTCAGTGGAGGGAAAAGTGGCTGAAATGACCTGACAGCACTTTTGGTCAGTGCTTGGAGGAAAAAAAAAAAAACTCAACACCTAGTCCCATTCTTAAAACAAGGACCCTAATTGCAGCTCATCCCTCCTCCTCCTAGAAAGATGGCTGAAGAGTGGACATCCGGATTAGCTCCATTTTCTACTTAGCCCATGGCTGATCTAGCTAGACATAGGCGGCCATATCTGAAAAGCTCAAAGCTCAGATATCTTTATCCTAAGATGAAGGCCCGCTCCCTAACTTTCTGTGGAGAACTGTGCGGCTTTTATAAGTAGAAAAAGGTCGAATTTTAAACATTATTTTTAATTGAGAAATAATACTTGTGGTACTTCACAGAGTACGATATGACGTTTGATCTACATATGTATAATAGTCAATCAAATTATTATTAATGTATCTTAATTAATGTATCTATCCTTTTCTTGATCATTTTTGGTAGTAAGCATGTAAAAAATCTAGTTTAGGGGGCTTAGTGGTTAAAGGCACTTGCTTGCAAAGTCAGGCAGCCCGAGTTCAATTCTCCAGCCTCCTATGTAAGCCGGACGCAAAAAGTGGTACAGGTGGCTGGTGTTTATTTGCAGTGACAAGAGGCTCTGGCACTCTCTCTCTCTCTCTCTCTCTCTCTCTCTCTCTCTCTCTCTCACTCACATGCAAATAACTAAAAATTTTTAAAAATATATTTTATTGTTTTTAAAATGCATTAGCCCTTATAATGCCCGGTGGTCAGCATGCAATATAATAGGTCACTGGAACTGATTCCTCTAGCTGAACTGAAACTCTGGGCCCTTTGAGCCACGTCCTGCCTTTCCCCAAGCTCCTCCCCCTCATCTCACCTACCTTTCTCCTCTCTTTCTACGAGCTCTGTTTTCATGCTCTCCATGTAAGTGAGATCATATAGCCCTGGTCTTTCTGTGCCTCACTTACTCATTTCACTTAGTTTAATTAAAGTCCATCAGTTCTTGTCATGTTGTTAATAAATGACAGACTTCTTTCTAAGGCTGTAGAGTCTTTCACGGTGGATATGTACTACAATCATTTTTCTCCATCTGTCCACTGATGGACATGTTGGTGGCTTCCATCTCATGACTATTGTGGATAACAATGACAAAACAAATAATGGACACCTTTCTGGTGTGTCAGAACAGGACATCCAGGCACGAGGATGACCTAACATCAGTAAGAAACATGACTATCCCTTTAAGTCTTAAAATTCACACACATTTTAAAAATCAGCCATTAGCACCAAAACTAACTGTGATGGTTTATGTGCCAAGAGGAGCTGCATTGAAGTCAAAGGGCAGATCAGTGTGGTGGGGACTCTGACGGGGGAGGCCATCCACTGAGCAGAGAATGGGCCAAGTTTTTATGAAAGGGTGCATTGTAAGTTTCTCCTGATGACCAGCCAGGCTCTCGGTGGTGATCACACTTCCTGTGCCTTCAAAGTGGCTGTCATTTACTAAATCCTTCAGTTCTGCTGCTGGGAGCCCCAGGCTGTCTGTCCCAGACATGGGAATCATCCACGTGGTTTGCTTAGACATGGAGAGAATCTGTGAGCTTGGCAAGTCCTAAGAAATGGCATAGTTCCTTTAGAATAGTGAGGATTTTCTTTCTGGGGAGAAAGGACTTTTGAAAATCACTGGGTTTATATTAGTCTTTCTGGGACTATGGAGAAGGGTGTGTTCCTTCATATATGCAGATTAAAAGTTCTTGTTCCGTGAGGCATTCTGCTACACGCTTCACATGTATTTGCTGACCTGACCCTCCCAAGAAACGTGGGGAGCTTGCATCATTATTGTGGTAGTTTGAATGGAAAAATGTCCCTCGCAAGCTCATGTGTTTTGAATACTTGGTCCCCAGCTGGTGGCAATATGAAAGAATGGCTCTGGAGAGACGGAATCTTGCTGGAGGAGGTGTGTTACTGGGGGTGGGTCTAGGGGCTTTTAAAAAAATATTTTATTTATTGATTTTCAAGCAGAGATAGAGATAGATATATGAGAGAGAGAGAGAGAGAGAGAGAGAGAGAGAGAGAGAGAGAGAGAGAGAGAGAGAGAGAGAGCACCAGGGCCACCACCTTGTGGGTCTGGCATATGTGGGTACTGGGGAATTGAACCCAGGGCCTTAGGCACTGGAGGCAAGTGCCTTAACCACTTAGCCATCTCTCCAGCCCCTCTAGGGACTTTTTATAGTCCAGCTTCCTTGCCAATGCCAGCCAGCTCAAGCTCACTCTTGCTGGTTCCACCCTGCTGCTGATGTGTAAAGGTGTGAGCTGGCTGCCTGCTCTACCAGCTTTCTCCACCATGATGAGACTTCCACTGAGGCTGTGAGCCTGAAATCAAGCCTTTCCTCCCATAAGTTGCTTCTGGTCACGTGTTATGTTCCAGCAATGAGAAGATAGTGCTTATAATTATCTGGATGAACAGAAATGGAGGATTTGAGACATAAACTGGTGGAGCCAGCATGGTGATGTATGGGCAAACTGTCATGCTGAAAGTAACATAACATCAGATGCCCTGAAGTACAGTGCTTGAAGGTCCTTCCTGGCTTCTATCTGTATTTAACCATCAGCTCTCCATGCCGATGGATAGCAGCAGGGCAACCGTGGCTGAGGCATGAAATCACTTCTGAACAATCCCTGGACCACACAGAGCTGGCTCTTTACATATATTTAAGATTCATGAAGACAAAGACAGCATTTAGAACAATTTCCTGCTGGATGTAGGGATGGGAGCTTCGAGAGTCATTAATTCACACAATAAATATTTCTTCTGTTTTTGCAGCTTCATTTGGGGACCGAGGCCAACAGGATTTTATTTTCTAGAAGAGGATTCATCTTCTTGTTTCATGGCCAGCATCCCATAACTGACACCATGATTCAGGCAGGTTCCAAGCACAAGGGAACAGACGAGACCACTCTGAGGTGCTCTCTCCTCACCATCTTCTGTCTGGCCATCCAGGTGCCCTTGCCTACTGTGTTTGACTTGTGCCATCCTCTAATTTTGCTGGTACCCCACCGTTTGTGACAGGTCAGGTTTTCAAGCTAAGAAGTGCTATGCACAGGGAAATCTCTGTTCATTGCAGCTAGAGTTGGAAGAAAGTCTGCAGAGACCCTCTTGGCTATAGAAAAACTTGGGCAGAAGTGATTTTTAACAGTGTTTTCAAGTCTCCTGTGGTTTGGACACATGGGCTCCATTCATTGCCAACTGCTGGGTGGAATGAACCTGAACCTGGTTTTGGGTGAGAGGTTCCTGTAATAGGTCCTTGTAGCTGGTCTCCACAGAGCTCATGAGGAAACTGGGCTGGTGTTTAAAAGAACTTGGGGGACGGGAGGCCAACACAGAAGCAAGCCTGGCGTGCTCCAGGGACAGTGTCCAGAGAATGAAGTGTGACTTTCCCTGAGACACTGTGACTTGAGCAAAGTCTGTGACATCCATGTGCCAAGTGGACTTTCCGTAGGGTGAGGGTCCAGATGCAACCAGGCCACGGCTTTGGTAATGCTTCCCTTCCCCCAGCATTTCTTCTGTCTCATAACCCATCAGACGGGAATGTTAGAAGGGCAGGTGTTAGCAGAGCCCTTCAGAGTTAAGTCTCCCAGAGTTTAGCAGATAAAATGGAATAAGGAGTTTTGCCGACTCTTCCTCAGAAACAAGCTGGTGACTCAGCCAAAGCTGAGCATTTTCTTTTTTCCTTTTTCCTTTACTCACTGCTGCCAGCGCACCTGGATTCCAGCAGAGCTGGGCTGGATAAGACACAGATAATTGGGCACCAAGGAAAACTGTGATTCAGTCATATGCCATGAGTAGGATCTTCTATCAAAGCGTACCTCTGCAGGGAAACTGACAGGGTGCCTAAGATGCCGGGTGAGGGTATCATAGTCAGTTCACATGCTGCTGGGATGAACCTCCAAACCAGGCACAGTTATGGGAGGAAAGGATTTATTGAAGCTACAGATCCAGGGGAAGTTTTGTAATGGTGAAAGAGGCTGACCCCTTTCCCAGGTCTAAGCAGGGGGGGGCATCAACAACATCCCCCCCAACACACACACACACACACACACACACACACACACACACACACCAGGAAATAGGCAGGGGAGAGAGAGATTTCCTTCCCCTTTATATATAGCCTTAGTGCGTGATCTTGCAACCCTTTCCCAGACTTGTTGACTCCCTGAGTCTCTGGAATTGCCTTCCTGCACTGTTCTCCCAGGAAGGGATATTTATTTCTAGATCCCCTGAGCTCCTTACATCCTGCCCCTACTGAGAGGACTGCTTTCTTGTAAACAGCTTCAGAGACACGTCCGAGATTAGTAAACAAGTAAAGTTGAAAACAAAACTTAACCATCACGGAGGGTTTCTGGAAGCTTCTAGTCTTTTCTGGAGAACTCCATGATGTTCTGTGTAAATTCTTTCTTATTTTGTTCCATCTTTTAAATTTTTTAAAAAAGATTTATTTGCAAGCAGAGAGAGAGAGAGAGAGAGAGAGAGAGAGAGAGAGAGAGAGAGAGAGAGAGAGAAACAGAAAGAATGGGCATGCCAGGTCCTCCAGTCACTACAAAGAACTCCAGATGCATACACAGGTACTGGGGAATTGAACCTGGGTTGTTAGACTTTGCAAGCAAGCTCCTTAGCCACACAGCAATCTGTCCATTACTACTCCATCTTTCCTTTGGTCAGCATTTAGCACTCACACAGAAACAAATCATCAATGCATTCTGGTCTGTTTTATCTCCTCCACTTTAAACTCAAATGACCTGATGAAGAACATATCACCAGTGCTCCTGTGTATCCAGAGTCACCTTAGTAACAGTGACAACAGAGCCCAGCTGCTCCAACACTCATCATCCCAAGAATAAAGGATTGCAGTCTGCTTCCAGACATGCAGTACTGAAGGAGAAATAGGAGGAAACTAGCTTCTTTTACGCAGTTTCAGTTAGAAACTGGGGCCCAGAGAGAACCCATGTCATCACCTTGTCCTGGCATGAATGGAACTCTTGGCAGGAATAGAACTCGTGTCTGATCATGAGACTCATCCACAACAGCTCCAGCACCCCCTGCTGTCCACAGCCTGGTACGCTACCTGGACAAGCAGCCTTCCCTACTCAGGTAGGCTGGGCATGGAGCCCACCCCTCTGAATCTACAAGCCAATCAGGTCTTCCCTTTACACACCTGACTCTGATGAAAGAATACCTTTCAATCAACTATAAAGGCTGTTCCAGACCTCTTTTCCTCTCTCTGCAGTCCCTCTCATCTCTGCTTGGACACTTACACGTTTCCCTCCTCCCAGCCTGGCTGCATGGGGGAGGGAGGAGCAGAATCCTGCTTCTTGGTCTGGGTGGTTCTTCTATTTGCCTCTGCTTCCTATGTTGGGGTAACTTCTCACTTTAATCACATGTATGATTTTCCTCTGGTCTCTGAATCTACCATGTGTGTATCCCCCTCACACTCCAGGGTAACTTCTAGACCTTCTATCTGGGTACATTCTCTGAACTTGGGGTAAACGTGAGTGGAACTCTCTTCATTCCTCATTTCTCCCCTAAATCTCTTGGTTTCTGCTTTGATATTTTCCCCTGTGTTATTTTTCCTTAAACCACCACTATTTTCCCTCTTAACTTTCTTCTATGGGAAACTCAGGGTAGATGCTATTGGTGTTCATTCTAAACTCCCCTACGTACATTACCTAGATTCTGTTTTCCACGTGTTTATGACTCTGCCCCAGCCATTTCTCTTAAATGAACCTCACAGACTATGCTGTGCTTTCACATGAGTACGTGTTTCCTATTTCCCAAGTGCTTATGACTCTGTTCTAGTCTTCTTCCTAGATCCAAATTTCCCTTAAATAAACCTCATGATTTACGATTTATCCCTAAATAAAATGGATAATTCACAAATATTCCTTCTTGAGTCTGTCTTTATCAATTCTTTGTTGAAGAGAGGACAGGACCCAAAATTAGGGCTCATAAACTTGGGGGCTCCCTCTTGAACCCCAAACCCTGCATCATTCAGTACCAGGCCTGGAGCTGCTGCTTCCAGGACCCTGAGTGTATGTATCCCTCCCCTCTGGTCCCAGGGTTGGATTCCTAACATGCACTCGGGGCAGATAACTGCCCCGTTATCGGGAAGTGGATATTCCTGTGATAACGCCAACTATCTAGTATGCTGAGAGGAACCATTTAGCTGCTTCCCTGCAGGGTCTCCCCTCACCTGCTGTTCTATTTTACAGTCCACTTACATCCTATCATCTCGGACACACACATCAGCATGTTCCTCTGCAACCAGGCACATCGGCAATCCGGGAGGTGGGTTCCCAGAGGTCCCAGGCATGGTGCATTAGGCAGAAGGCCAGCAGGTTCCCATCCGAGAAAGCTCTCCATCTCATTAGTTTCTCCGCCATACAGCAAAATGCACGGTCATGTAGGTTACAGCAATCAGGGCAGAATTGCTTGTGGTTGCGATGGGAGCTGTGCTAGATTCCCAGGGCTTTAGACAATGCTGCTCTGTGAACTATGGCATTTTAAAGTAGGGCTAACACGGATGGCAAGTGGGTTTATCTTGCTCTGAGGTTTTGTTTCCCCTCCTTTGTTCTGAAGCCGAGAAATGCTTGCAGGTGTCAGCCTTAGATCGTCAATCCTCTCCTAGAAGCTCTTTTCTGGGCTTAACAGCAAAACACAACACATTCCAGAAGCAGGCAGGAAATGTATTTTGTTCTGCTATGAATCCAAGTAAGGGCTTTAAAAGACACATAGGATTTGAGAGTTGAGAAATTGTTTTAGCTGTAAAGTTAACAAACTAGACCGGAGACTAAGATGCTGAGATGCCCACGGTGTTGATGGATAAGTGATAATTTGCTTCACGAGGCTAGTATTGATCTTTCCATCTGTTCAATTTTTTAGTGGATCATTCGTTTTCTTAAATGGAAGAAGGCTAAGTAACCTAATGGGTAGGTGACAATTGGGTTTCCCATTCATGAACCCAGTAATTGATTCCTACAAGTGCCTTGGTTCAACTTAGCACATGGGGCATCTGCCAACTGCCAGCCAGTGTGATTGGCTTGCACTGGTCTCTGAAACTTGTTTGTGGTGGGTGGGGGAAGGGCAGACAGTGAAACACATCATTTCATTATGGTGACC
>PVHP010037372.1:0-17295 GCA_004024765.1 Zapus hudsonius
GTCCATGTGACAGCTGGAGGGACAGTGTTCAGTGCTCCTCACTCTACAATCAAGAATGGAGGCTCAGAGTGGGAGGAAAGTGACCCCCAGCAAAAGTCAAATTAGGTGACAAGTGTCTAATGCCAACCTGGGCAACATAATGAGACCATGTCTCAAAATAAAAGTAACAAAAGAAAGTCAGGCTCACAGTTATAATCCCAGTGCTTGAGAAGGGGACAGAGGAGCATAAGGAATTCAAGGTCATCCTGGGCTACACAGGGAATTTGAGTTCAGCGTACAGGGCATAAAACCCAATCTCAAAAAGCAAAATCAGGGCTGGAGAGATAGCTCAACAGTTAAGGCACTTGCCTACAAAACCTAACTACCCGAGTTCAATTCCCCAGGGTCCACGTAAAACCAGATACACAAAGTGGTACATGCATCTGGAGTTCATTTGCAGTGGCTAGAGGCCCTCGCACGCCCATTCTCTCCTGTTACTCTCTGCTTGCAAATAAATAAAAAAGAACAAGGCCTTGGGTAGATGACATAGCAGTTAAAGGTGCTTCCTTGCAAAACCCGATGACCCAGATTTGATTCCTCAGTTTCAATGTAAAGCCAGATGTGCAACGTGATGAATGCATCTGAGTTCATTTATAGCAGCAAAAGGCCCTGGCGTACCCATTTCCTCCCTCCCCTCTCTCTGCTTACAAATAAATAAAATTAAAAAACAGCCAGGCATGGTGGTACATGTACCCTTTTAGTCCCAGCACTTAGGAGGCAAAGGTAGGAGGATCACTGTGAGTCCAAGGCTACCCTGAGACTACACAGTGGATTCCAGGTCAGCCTGGGCTAGAGTGAGACTCTACTTCAAAGAAAAACAAACAAACAAACAAACAACAACAACAACAACAACAAAAAAAACCAGGAGGCTGAGAAGATGGCTCGGTGGTTAAAGGCATTTGCCTGGATTCAATTCCCAAGTCGACCACACATGCAATGAGACCAAGCATCTGCAGTTGTTTGCAGCACAAGAGACTCTGGCATACCCATATACATATATACACATAAGTGCACAAGCAAATAAATAAACAAAAATCAACAAACAACAACAAATAGCACAAAAGAACCCTGGTTTCGTATGAGTTTCTAGAATATGTCAAAACTACAAGGGACCCGAGGAGATGGCTCAGAGGTTAAAGGGGCTTTCTTCCAAAGCCTGCCAACCCAGGCTCCCAGCCACCCACGTAAAGCCAGACACAAAAAAATGGTGTAGGCATCTGGCTGGCATTCATTTAGAGGCACAAGACCCTGGCATAACCACACACATATATATGCACACACAAATAAAATAAATTTAAAATCATAGTTAGGACCCTGAGGTAATTGGCAGACCTAATTCTTAACTGGGTTCTTAATCCTATCTGTGCCTCTGAGAAGAATGTTTACCTCACAGGGCTATTGAAACATGAGTGAAATTGTGTACTAAAGTATATTTAGTCTAATATTTTGGCTCACAGATTAATAACGTTTGGAATAATTATTCAAATTCCAGCCCCCCCTTTTTCCTAGCTGTGTAACCTTAGCATGTTACTTAACTTTCTGAGCAATGAGAAATAATTATTCCTGTCATGTTGGACTATTAGGGAGGAGCTTATGCATGTACAGTATTCAGCATTAGTGCTTGGCTGTAGCCAAGTGATCAAAATGATTCCTTTCCTTTCTTTTCGACTTCGCGTTGTTTTGTATAATGTGACATAGCCAGCAGGGACCAAAAGAGGCTGTCAGAGGCAGGGGGCTTCAGTACCTGTTCCAGCCACGCCATTTCCTGACAGACAGCAACCAAGCCTTTTCCCTCTGAGCCCCAGTTTTCTTTCTTATGAGAAAACTGGCACACTATAAGAGCTTAAGTAGGAGTTGGTGTGATTTTGGCACTGAGGCCCAAGAGACCTAAGGGGCTTGGCAGAAGTGGCTGGGCCTTCTGGACCCTTGGGAAGGAAAGGGGCCCGGACCTTCTGCACGTGGTTGATCTCATCATGCTTGCGCTTTTGGTTTCGAGTGATCTTGCGCTCAGGCTGTTCGGCCAGCTCACTCAGGTACTTCTCAGAGTTCTTCTGCACAGCATCCTTCACTGTCTTGGTCAGCGCCAGCCGGTTCTTGTCTACCCATTCATCCAGTCGCCTGTTAACTGTTAGGATGGGCCATGAGGGCACTGACCTGCTACCTCCTCCTCCCACAAAGGCCCAGGAGCTCCAGACACTCACAGCCAACATAGTGTACATAGAATTCCTCTCGGCCCTCCTGGTCATTCACTCGAGACTGGATCACTTCTGCAGAATCTGTGAAGGAAAAAGTGTAGGATTAAGCTAGACTCTGGTGGTTCACATCTTTAATCCCAACACTCAGGAAGCTGAGGTAGGATAATCACCAGGAATTCGAGGCCAGCCTGGGCTAGCGGGCTTAAGTCAGACCCTGCCTCAAAATTAAGGACCCAGACATGGTGGCAAACACCTTTAATCTTAGCACTCTGGAGGCAGAGGTAGGAGGATCACTGTGAGTTTGAGGCCAACCTGAGACTACATAGTGAATTCCAGGACAGCCTGAGCTAGAGTGAGACCCTACCTCAAAAAACCAAAAATAAGAAATAAAATTAAAAAAAAAATTTTAAAAAGAGATCTATGACTGAAGGGTAATTTCCAAAATTCATCTGTCCACATCCACCACTGCACTGATTCACCACCACACCCTGTGAGTTGGGCCAGGTTGGGAGTTATACCTACTTTAAGGCTTACAGAGGACCACAGGGTTGAAAAATGATAAAAAGCTCATATTTAACTGAGTTTAAGCCTGACTCCAAATTCAATGCTCACTTCATTCATTCATTTGGGGACATAAAAGCTGACATCCCCGTTTCCTAACCGCCTGTAAATGATCCAAATTATTTTGCCTTTGAATCTGTTTCTTCTCCTGGAAAATAAAGTGTCTACCTCGGAGAGAAAAAGGCTTCACGTTTTTTAGCATGGTGCCAGACAGACAACCAGCAAACTGTTCAACTACTTACTGTTTTGCTCTCTCTTCTATAGTTGATAGAGGGCACACACACTAATCACAAAAAAATCTAGATCCTTTTAGAAGTTCCTAATTCGACAGAGGGAGGCAGAAAATTACAACCCCTTACATAAACCATGGCTGAGGTTTGAAAAAATACTGCAGGATGGTAACAGCCCTGCCTGAAGAAGTCAAGAAGGGGATCATAGGAGACAAGAATAAAAGCTAGCTGGGTGAGTACAGGAAAGGGAGGTCAGCACATTCCACACAGAGGGCACAGGCAATCAGAGGCATATGACCTAGTCTGGCAATGGCTTTTACTAGGGGTGGCTAGAACTGGAGAGGTCACAGACACAAATACCATTCTAAAGAGTTTGGGAATGAGGAAAGAAATGGAACATTAAGAGGAAGGGTGTTTTCGTGTTCCAGAAGGTCCTCTTTGCTGGCGTAGATGATAAAGCAAAAACAAGCAAATAAAGTCAGCAGGCTGGAGAGATGGCTCAGCAGTTAAGGCATTTGCCTGCAAAGCCTAAGGACCCAGTTCAATTCCCCAGTACGCACGGAAAGCCAGATGCATCTCATGCATTTGAAATTGGTCTGCAGCTGCTTCAGGCCCTGGCGCACCTATTCTGCCTCTCTCCTCTCTATCTCTCTCAGTTTGCAAATAAATAATTTTTTAACTTAGCAATAAAAAGAAATGAGGCTTGATACCGGGCGAGAAGAAAGTGCATTCCAGGTCAGCCTGGGCTAGAGCGAGATCCTACCTCGAAAAACCAACAAGAGTCCTCAGTATACACTAATGCTGTTGGTCAGGCAGTGGCAAAGTCCCAGGGTGCCCAGGCTGGGATGCTCCGCGCAAACCTCCGCCCCGTCCCGCCCCAGGGCGGCCGCCCGGTCCCCGAGCCCCGCCCTCGGCCCTGGGCCCAGCCCTCACGCCAGGTGCTATCCGGCCGCCGGCACAGGTACGTTTCTCCGATCTCCACGGTGACTTCCGGCTCTCCACGCGCCTGCGTGGGCGGAGAGACGCGGCCGGGGGACGGGGCAGTCCCCTCGACCGCCACATTCTCCCCAGGCCCGGGGTTGCCCTCCCCCACAAGCCCCGAAGTCGCTGCTACAACTGCGGCCGCAGCTCCCTGGGCCGCCATGGCGGTGCCGGAGGTGACGTCAGATTCGGGCGCCAGCGGCTTTCGGCTCCGGGTCGGCCGGCTTGGGGCGGAGCCTCCACGCTGTGATGTGGCCGAGCGCATTGTTTCGTGTGGCCGACTCCCTGGCGCCCACTGCTGGACGCTTGGTGTAGACACTGGGTTGAGATCCTGGGTTTTTAAAAAACTTACTGATAGCTTCCATAATTATAGACCGTAAACCACCCCTCCCTCATATCTCTTCCCCCTCTCAGTTAGTCTCTGTTTTGTTTCAGTGTCATCTTTCCCTTCTCATTCTGTGTAGGCACTGTGAGGTCATGAATATCAAGGCCCTTTTGTGTCTGGAAGTTTGCGTTGTAAGCGGTCCTACCCTTCCTTTGGCTCTTACAATTTTTCCACCGCTTCTTCCACAATAAATAGACCCTGAGCCCCGGAAGTGTGACAGTGCTGAACACTCCACTGTCATTTCTTCTCAGCACTGTGGTGTCTTTTGCTTTATCCCGGTGTCACCGCCATCTGAAAAAGATAAGCTTCTCAAGTCAGAAGTGAGAGTAGCATTATTATTTGGGTATGCTTGTTTTTTTTTTTTAAAAAAAAGTGCTTGTTTGGGCTGGAGAGATGGCTCAGCGGGTAAGGCACTTGCCTCCAGTGCCTAAGGCCCCGGGTTCAATTCCCCAGGTCCCATATAAGCCAGACCCACAAGGTGATGGCCCTGGTGTGTTCTCTCTCTCTCTCTCTCTCTCTCTCTCTCTCTCTCTCTCCTCTCCTTGAAAATGAATAAAATAAAATATATATTTAAAAATTTCAAATTAGTATGTCTGCACAATATTTTTTTTTAAAAAAAGTGCTTGTAAGGCAGTTTGGTTGACATAATGTATGCATTTAGCCAGACAATAGCAGGTGTTACTCCCTAGGGCTCATGACCTTCCCCACTATAGGGTTTTTACTAGGTCCCCAGGGCCAGGCCTTCGTTCGTGGAGCAGGCCTCCAGTCCAATTAGAGAGCAATTGGTTTCCCCCACAATAGACGTGTCACTATTGCCCCAGTTGGCACATTTGGCCTGGCTGGCTCATCTTAAGGCTTGCAAAGCCCACTGCTGTTTACCACCATTGATGACTTCTCTCTCCCATGGGGCTGCATGCAGCATAGCTTTTACCAGCTTTCTGTCAGCTGGTTAACAGGGAGGAGGTTTCCAGTTCATCTCCAGCTTGATTTCTCAGTGACCTGCAGTCCAAGCATGTGTGGTCTTCAGCAGTAGGGTCTCACCATCCCATTCTGGTGGGCAACTAAGAGCCTTGGCAATGGCCTGTAATGTTTTGGGGGCCTCAGGAACCTCCCTGGCCAACAACTCACTGGAAGGTATCCCATCCCCGGCACTGAAAATTTTCTAGTAACAATCTATGGGTGTGCCATTATCCAAAGAAGTAGGTTTCCTTATGGCTTATTCATAACATCTTAAATTTTGGTTAACCCTCCTCCCACCCTTCCTTTACTCAGTCCCTTCCCCTGACCCCCCTTAGGTAATTGCACCCTTAGTAATCTGATCACTTGCTTACATATATACAATATCTTCCCCTTAGGTTTCTCCTCTCCTCCCTCCCTTATAGCCCCTGTCTGTCTTACTGGCCTCTACTACTGCCTTTTACTCCAACTCACATAGAAATCTAAACATTTGTAGCTAGGATCCACATATGAGAGAGAACATGTGTTTGGCTTTCTGGGCCTGGATTACCTCATTTAGTGTAATCCTTTCCAGATCCATCCATTTCCCTGCAAATTTCATTTATTTATTTTTCCCTTTGTTTTTCTGTGTGTGTGTGTGTGTGTGTGTGTGTGTGTGTGTGTGTGTGTGTGTGTGTTTTGGTCTTTTTGTGATTTTGTCTTTTTCCCCCCCTGGTGCTGAGGAACTAACCCAGAGCATTGCACTTGCTAGCCAAGCACTCATCCACTGAGCTAAATTATTGAGGCAGGGTCTCTATTGCCCAGGGGACTCTTCCTGAGTGCTGAGATTAAAGATATGAGCCCCAACACTCAGCCTTTTTTTTTCCTCTTGAAACAAAGCCTCATGTAGCCCAGGCTGGCCTCGAACTCACTGTGTAGCAGAGCATAACCTTGAACTGTTGATCCTACTGCCTCTATCTTCCAAGTGCAACCAGCCATGGTTTATGTCTGCTGGGGATAGAACCTAGGACTTCATGCTGGCACTCTACCAACAGAACTACATCTGATGTGAGGTGCCCTCCACTACTGGTCTTCTTTTATTTCCTGAGACAGTTTCTTATTAAACCTGTAATTTCCTGGTTTTTGTTGTTTTTGAGGTAGGGTCTCACTAGCCTAGGCTCACTTGACTCATTCTGTAGCTCCAGGCTAGCCTTAAACTCACAGCAATCCTATCTCAGCCTCTGGATAGCTGGAATTAAAGGTGTGCACCACCACACCTGGCCCTTATTCTGTCCTTGAATGAAGTATACAAATATGCCAATCTTCTGAGATTTGGTAAATGTTAAACCATATATACATTATAGTTAGGCCATAGTGCTATCTATATGAACTGTATAACTACATTTAAGTTAAACTGATACTAGCTCTCATGCCCAACGCTAACTTCACTTGACCCTTTTCCACAATACTCAGGGTGGGCTTTTTGTCTTTTTTTGGGGGGGGTGTTTATTTCATTACTGTGAGTTTGGTGATCACCCAGAGGGTCTTACTGCAGCTACCCCTCTATTCTGCCCATTACATTTTAAGAAGTGCACCATGGGCAAACTAATGTTGAGATTTGCAGACAGAAATATGCGATTAGCACCACCCTGAGACTACATAGTACGAATTCCAGGTAAGCCTGGGCTAGAGCAAGACTCAAAAAACTCTCTCTCTCTCTCTCTCTCTCTCTATATATATATATATATATATATATATATATTATATATATATATATAATATATATATAATATATATATATATATGGAGGATATGGTGTGCAATCATTTGGCCACAAATCTTCATCTGTCAGAAGGTGCCCACCAGTCATTACTCACTATCTCCTAAATAAGCTGCCACTAAATCAGCTGCCAGACAAGATGACTCTTCATGGATAATTTCTGCCACCTTCCCACCAACTAGCTTAAGTGAGTAAAGTTCTTTCTCTACCACCACCTCACCTGTTGATTGGCTCCTGCCATGTGGTAAGCATATCTAGCCTGTGCTGATAACATATAACATAGTGCCAGGCAGAGTAGGTACTCAGTAAACATATCGTTTCGCCATTTTCTGAGTTCTTTGACTTATAATTTGGTTATTGGGCTTCAAAACAATTCCAAAGCCGGGCATGGTGGTACACACCTTTAATCTCAGCACTCTGGAGGCAGAGGTAGGAGGATCACCCTGAGTTCAAGGCCAGCCTGAATTCCAGGTCAACCTGGGCTAGAGCAAGACCCTACCTCAAAAAAAAAAAAAATCCAAAAGCCATGGACTGTTTCAAGGGCTGAGGAGGGACTCAGAGATAATAGCTTGGGAAATATTTGACAACTAGGTATCAACAGGGCATAACACTGGGAAGGGTAGATAGTGACTGAGGGCTTCAGTGAACACCAGGAGTCTGGCAGCATAAGAAACAGAAAAAAATAAAAGCAACAAAACTGTAACTCCTTCTCTCCCTTCCAACCCATTTCCAGAATGTTAACTTCACTTGTGCCCAGGATCTCATGCCTCAATACTTCACCTGGCATTTTCAGTTACAAAATGATGACCTTCCTGGTTAAGGATTAGCCTAGCCTAGTAAATCTCTTATCTGAGTTACTGCATGCATCCACCTGTGTTCCCTCCAACCCAATAGCGACTTATAACATCTCATACTAGGCAAACGCAACTGCTCCTCCTAGAACTGTGTGAGGACTGCACCAGATCTTTTTGTGCTGTTCCTGTGTGCTTCGATTGCTTGTCAGTACTTTCAAAGGTCAGCCAGCACCTGAGACTCTTCTTTGACCCATGCCTAAGGGTGTTTGTTGTCACTGATACCAGGTCTGGACATATAGCTTAGGTTGGCTTTGAACTCTAATCTTCCTGCCTCACAAGTGCTGAGGTCTCAGGTATGTGCCATCACACTGGGCTCTGCCTGGAAAAGCTGAAAACAGATTTGAACCTAAATACTTTCCCACTCCCACCTCCCAATACAGACTTTCACCATGAACTGCCAAACAGAGGAATTAATCAATTAACATGGAGCCTAATACTTCCTCTGAGGAATAATTAGCTCTTGACTTTTACCTAAGATCACATCCTTGCTTAACTTCTCCCCTTCCTACTTCTGTACTCTCTGGAAGCACCTTTCCCCATCTAGTGCTGGAGAACAGACCCAGGGTCTTAAGCTACCCCCAGCCACTTTATAGTCAAATCATTTGGACACGAATCCTTTCTGGGTTAGCTTCTAGGGAATTCAACCTGACCATCCCTTCCTACTGCTTCCAGAGTAAGGCCTGTGCTTCAGGCTGTCCCTTCTGGTTGTCACCTGTCTCTCCAGCCTGTCTTAGTGCTACAGCCAACAGGACTTTAAGTATAGCAAGACATTGCGGCTTCCTACCATTTGCCATTTGCCCTCCAGATACAATTTCCTGGCTTTACTCAATGCAACCAGAGGTAGGAGATGGTATCAACCTAGAAGCCTCAAGTGAACTGTCAGGGCTCAGACATGAAATCAAGAGAGAGAGGTCTGTCGCAGCAGCACACAGGAGGCAGAGCCAAAGGGATTACAGCAAGTTTGAGGCCAGCCTGGTCTACATAGTGAGTTTCAAGCCAGACAGGGCTATATCATGAGACTCTGTCTCAAAAAATAAAATAAAGGGGATTTAGCTCAGTTGGTAGAGTGCACAAAACTGTGTTGTTTAACCCCAGCAACAGGGAGATGGCTCAATGGATAATTGTTGCACCAATTTAATCCCTAACACCAATGTTAAAAAAAAAAAAAAAAAAAAAAAGCAGAGCATGGCCATACATGTCTGAAACCCCAGCACTGAATGGGACAGAGACAGTAGACTCCCTGGGGCTTGCTGATCAGCCAGTCTAATTGAACTGAGCTCCAGGTTCAGTGAGACTATCTCAAGAAAATGAGGCAGAAGTGTGATAGAGGGCATCTGACATCCTCCTCCCACCTCTGCACACATGTGCATATGGCACATGCATCTGCACAGACACACCCCCAAATAAACAAAAACATGGATCCTCAACAATGCATAAAAATAAAAGCAATGTCCCAGCACCGAGGAGGTGGAGACAGGAGGATCAGAAATTCAAGGTCTTTTCGACACAAAGACCCCTAAGCTCACAATATTAAAGCAGCCTTAATACTCACCCACCACGACTCAGGGAACTGAGCGGAAGAGGGGGCAAAAAGATTGTGAGAGCCGTGGTGGGGGAGACTATCCAGAGGCATGGCACCCCTCAGTGACAACATACTAGGGCCAGGAGAACCAGGCTGAGTACTAGGCTATCCATGGTCCCCTGCCACAAGGACTGACACAGACGGCCCACGGAGGATATCCAGCTGATTGGGGATGGGGAGGGGGGCAATGAGGAATTGGGGATAACAATTCATTGTTGGCCCACTAAATAATGTAACTCATGATGGACAACAAAAATATATAGATATATAAAATTTAAAAAATTTTAAAAAAAGAAATTCAAGGTCATCCTTGGCTACACAGCAAGTTTGAGGTCAGCATGAGCTACATGACACCCCCATTTGAAAAAAATTATAAACAAAAAGAGGTAGAGATCTAATTTTTCTCTCCAGGCAGGCCCTTAGGTCCTCACAAGGTGAGTAGGGTGTGTTCAGTTGAGACTTCATCTGAAGTTCTACTCCACACAGGAAGTTCTGTTCAAGTTTGCTAGCTAGAGCCTGTTCTTTCCAAGGCCCTGGCCCTCCTTAGAAGGGCCCCACCTTTCTCAGTCTCTGTGGGAGCCTGCTAGCACACAACCTCATGCATTCCTTTGCTTGGCCACAGAGCTGGTAGATGGTATTTTTAACCTCCCTCAGGCTCAGGTGGTGCAGGAGGCTGCCCAATCTGGTGACCTTCACCTTTAAAACCTGTGACTGTCAGGAAGGAAAGAGTCGGCACTACCTGGGCCTCTAATATTGTCTGGAGCCCAGAAGTGTTTGTTAAATGAGCAGCAGCTTCTAGTCACTCCCACCCCTGCCAAATCAAACAGACAAGAACCTTGGGGCCAATTTTCCTGTCTGCCAGGGTGTCAGGATAGTTAAAGACTAGATCAAGAACCAGCTTACATTCTAGTGCCCAGAGAACCCAAGAGGGAGCAGAAAAAGAGTTCTGCCCTCCCCACACACAGCCCCAGAGGGCATTCAAAATGCAAACTTTAATAATAAACAGCAGGTCAGAGTAGGAGTCCCCAGGAGTGAAAACAGCAGAGCTGGAGCTAAAGGCCTCAGGGGCTCCAGCTTCCTCCCCTCCAAGGCCTGGAGGGGAGGAAGCAGTGGGCCCTTCTGAGGAGGAGTAGTGCCCAGCTCCATGAAAGTCCATTTGTCTGGGGCCCTGAGACCCAAGATGCAGCAGTGTGTGGAGCAGAGTGGCACCCTGCAGGGTCCCAAAGGTCCTGGCAGGAGGTATGGCAGGCTGGCAGGCCAAAACCATGGAGTCAGATTCGGAAGCTTTCCTCCCGGCCGTCGATGTGGCGAAGTCGCAGGTAGACATCTGTGCCAATGCCCTGCAGGGACTGCAGCTGCAGGGAGCCACCGAGGTACTCCGCATAGGCCCTCGACGTGGGCAACCCGAAGCCAAAGCTAGGGGCAGGCAGGGGGATAGGATACAGGCTTCAGAGGACTGAGTGTCCTGGCCTACCCCCCCATCTTAGCCAGGTGGACCCTCACCCATGCATAGGTCCTGACTGGCTGCTACTGTGCATATCCAGGTGGCCAAAAAGCGGGCTGATCCGGGGGTCCTGGGTGCTGGACTCAGCTGTGGTGAAGTGGTAGTCCATGACTCGATCCAGGTCTTTGTGAGCAATTCCTCCTCCTCGGTCTGAAATCCTGGCAGGATTTCGACAACATGGACTTGATCAGCTTTGATGAAGTCTCACTGCCCCCAAGCAGACAGTGCACTGTCTTATTTCCTGTTCCTTCCATCCAAAAATATAATGTAATCCACCTAGACCCCTGGGCCTGGTTTAAACCACTATTCTACATCCTCACCTGTGTCTGGGCCATAGACTGCTTATATCTTTTTACAGGATTTACATGTATTCTCATCAAAGACTGGCCCCAGATCCACTACTGTCCAGCTCCTGGCAATCTCAGGACCAGAGAATATCTTTTCTGACCAGGGTTCAAGTCACAGAGTAGGGCAGGTACTGTCCTAGAACCCCCATCCACCCCAGCCCAACTTCCACTTGGGCAAACCTGATGATGAGATCAGTGTCGTTGTTGGCGATGGTGATGACCACATCTGGAACATTGTAGGGAGTGTCCAGATGACTCTCCATTGTGGCTCTGTGCAGAAGGGAAAGAAGTGGTGCTAGATCCCAGTTCCTATCTCCCCTCCCACTCCCAACCAACACAGCCTGCCCACCTCATGGCATTCTTGAGCAGCTCGGGCAGAATGTAGTCTAGTGGCATAGGAATGAAGGGGAAGCGGGCAGCCACGTGTCCATTGATACGGACTCGGGGAGCATTGCCATACTTGTGTTCACACAGGCGCCTGTGGATGAAAGGGTTCAGACAGGTACCCCTGGAGTAGTGGGCCTCAACTGAAGGAGATCCTGTTCCCCTAAGAAGCACTTAGCAATGTATTCGCTTGTCACACTGAGGAGCATTCCTGGCATCAAGTAAATAGAAGCCAAGGGTCCTGCTTAACAGACTAAAATACCTTGACTTAAGATGCTAATGTTGAGAAACCCACCCTTAAAACTATAATCTCTGCACTGGGGAGGCTAAAGCAGAAGAATTGAAAGGCCTAAAGCAACCTGGCTACAGAATTAAGACCCTGTCTCAATAAAACCAAAAAGCCGGGCACGGTGGCACACGCCTTTAATCCCAGCACTTGGGAGGCAGAGGTAGGAAGATCACCTGAAACTACAGTGAATTTCAGGTCAGCCTGGGCAAGAGTGAGACCCTACCTCGAAAAAACAAACAAACAAACAAAAAAAAAAAACCCACCAAACCAAATATATAAAAGAAACCCTACCCCAAGCAAGCACTCAGACAAAAACCTTCTGCCCCCCAGATATCCATCCCCAGCACCATTCTAGCCTCACCTGGCAAAATCCACCCACTTTTCAATAATCTTCTTTGGTGACAGACGAGTGCAGATGATGCCAACAAAGTCAGGCTGGCAGGAGAAAGAAGGTCAGAACTAGCAAAACCTCCACCCCACTTCAGCCACCAGATGCCCCAAAGCCGTTGCCCAGCCCAAGGGGACCCATGGCTTAGTTTTCTTTTCTTTCCTTCACATTTAACATTCTTAGGTTGACCTCAGGTCTCAGAGCCCCACCTTATCCTCATGCAGTGCCAGGTGGTGAGTGGCCAACATGCGGATCCCAAGCCTTGAAGTCAGTGTCTTGTCTAAGAAGTAGCGAACAAGCTTTTCATCCTGCAAAGAGTAGAGCCTCAGAAACCTGTGCCCTTTTTTAGTCCCCAACTTCACCAGGCCCATCCTTGGGCACCCCTGACCTCTATGTGCTTCCGGCTCTCACGCAGGCCCTCAGCTAAGAGGGTCACAACATCTTTGTGGTCATCTAGCAGCTGTCGCACCAGCTGGCAATACTGAGCTTCATCTGCCTGGTCCTTTATCTGCAGGTCATAGATTCATGAGCACAGGTGGTCAACCCCTGACCTCTCAGCCCCTCACTCTGCTCAGCCCATCCTCACCGGAGGGAAGTCTGTCAGCTTCTGGAAGGCCCGAATGTAGAGCTCATGCTGTATGGAAGAAGTATAAGAATTGCACTAGGTAGAAAACACCCAACCATGTCTACCCATGGGGGATCACCATCCAACCCAACTCAAAGGGTCCACACCCCCACTTTAACTTTTTCAGTTTCCATGAATCCTTGGCCTTTGAAGGCTTGGGGCTCTGTTCAACATAACCCTGACACCTTTCAACACACCGGGCTTGGGCTCCTCCCATGCTTCCTGAGCAGTGTGCTTAGAAGTTCCCCTCTACCTACCACATGCAGTATGGTGGGGTTGCAACCAATGATGAAAGGAAGGCTGCGGAAGCCCTTGATGCGGTGAGCGATCCTCACTGGCAGCTCTTGCTGGAGGTAGCGGCCACTTTTCTATAAGAAAAAGAGGGAGGGCCTGAGCAGCTGGCTACACAGCACCTACAAGAGAGAGGAAGGAGGGGACAGGAACCTTACCAGAAGGTGGCTGCCATCCTGTGAGCGGCCTGAATAGAGCATCATGGTGGGAGTAAGGCGGACTGATGGCTGGAAGGGGAGATGGACCTTAAGGACTGGACCTCCAACACCAAGCCCACCCTTTCCCTGAACACACTCCATCCAGTTCCTGACCCTTGCTATCCACCCCAGCAACGCACCTTCTCTGCCGCCACGTCGATGGCTGATTGGTTATAAAAGGAGGTGACAGTCTTGGAGCGCTCCCGCGCCAGCTCCACATGGTGTGTATCCGTAGCTGACGTTGAGCGGGCCCGGAGTGACAGCGAGGACCCCAAGAGGGGCCGGAGTGAAGGCCCGCCCCGCGGGCTGCAGCCCAGCACAGACGTCAGTATCATCGTCCTGCTCCTTTGTGGGACTGGGCTGCCCCTAGGGCTGAGGACACCACAGGCGACCCCAAGGAGGGGCAACAAAAGTGTGATTGGGCAGGAATTCTTCTAGAACTTCAAGGGTGAAGGTCGGCAGAAGATGCCAACAAGCTCAGCCCGGAGAGCGCTGCTCCCATCTATTGGAGAGGCAGATTGTAAGGGTCCAAAGCCAGATGGCTGTGTCACCTCTCCACGTGGACACCAGAATCCTCAGACCCGGGCAACCTCTCCCTTCGGCTACCTTCCCACGCACAGGCCAAGCTTGGACAAGCGCTCCCCTAGGTCCTCGGGTGCATCCAGCCGGGCTCTCGGAGTCCTGGGCACCCTCGTTTAGGGGGCGGGCCTGACCCCTTCTCAGCGCTACGGGACCAGAGCCCCGAAGCTTGGCCTGCGTACGTGCGCCACAGCGCGCGGCGCGGGGGAGCGGAGCGCACGGGCTGCAGCCGGCCGCCCGGGGCTCCCCATCTGAGCTCCCTCCGCAGGGTCCCCCATATGGTAGATGCCAGGCCCCTCCCCGCGCCCAGGCGCACTCCGCGCAGAGGAGGACGTGCGCGGCCGAGCGTCGGGCCCGGGTCTGCGCGGGTCACTACTCACCGCGAGCCAGAGCCTGGACCCGGGTCCGAGCGAGCGGAGCCGCCCAAACCGTCCGCCGGCCTGGCTAGCCGAGCCCGACTGCGCCCTCTCCCGCTGTAACGTCGCGCGGGCCGTGGGTGCCCAGTGCCTCCTGGGAGTTGTAGTTTGACTCTAGTCCAGCCGGCTCTCAGACCTTGCTCCCCACCCCACACAACAGGGGTCTGTTAGTTACCTGGACTCTGTAAGATGAACTCCCTGGGAGCAAAACGCTAGACTTGGAAAATCCTTAGATGTAAAGGAGACCGAGCGAGCTGATTCTTCCTCTGAGATGCCATCCTACTCCCAGCTCTTAGCTGGAAACTAGACTGCCAGCTTCAGACGCTAGCTCAAGCCCCTTCAACATTCGAGGGAAGTTAGCTTTAATCGGGGTACTAGTAAAAATGAGGCATTGATCTTGGGATTATATGGATTGCATAAATTTATATCTGCAAACTGCCTAGAGCCGGGTCAGGCATGGCATTAACAGTTTTAGGTATTATTCATGCCTGCCTGCAAATTACCATGGCTGGGTGGGTGACTTTTCTGTGCCACAGGAGACAATAGGGTGAATGCAATAATAGACCTTCCCTTAACCTGAGGAAGAGTTTGGGTGTGACCAGCTGTGATAGGGGCTTCACAGGAGGCTGTGGGAGCAACAGGGAAGGAGGGAAGGAGAGAGACAGGAAAGAGGAAGAGAATGAGAACACAAGGTCCTCCTGACTCTACATAGGAACTCCAGACACATGTGCCCCTTTGTGCATCTGCTTTTATGTGGGTACTGAGGAATCGAACCCAGCCTGTCAGGCTTTGCAAGCAAGTGCCTTTAACCACTGAGCCAACCCTGTTTGGGTTTTTTGAGACACTCTCTCATATAGACTAGGCTAATCTAGAGAACTCAGCCTACCGCTCCAGCCTCCTCATCCTTACTTCAGCCTCCTGAGTGCTGGGGATTACAGGCAAGTGCCACCACTGAGGTCGTCCTTAGACCCCTCTAGTTGTAGTGATTGCATGGGCTTTGGTGACACTAAAAACAGATAAATAATACCCTGGCAGGAAGTGATCACAGAAGACATTTCAGAGTGTATGTACTGATTTCTAAATATTTAAATTTTAATACATTAAAAACAAAAACAGAGTTAAATGAAGCAGGGGCATCCTTGGAGGATGTCCTGTCTATAAACTTGGAGGTAGAGCTTCTCACCATGGTCTGCCTAAGGAATTGGGGCAAAGTCCGTATAGACACTTCCAGAGATTCCCAGAATCTCTGGGATTCTCCTTTTATAAATAAATTCATGGCAGCATCCCAGTGCAAAGCCAGGAGGCCACCCAGCTCTGGAGGCAGGCACAGCACCGCTTTCCACGTGGGAGAAGGGTGTTCCTTGAGAGGAGAGCCTCCGGCAAAGCAAAGTACTCTGAGTGCTTGTTGGGTGCCAGGAGCTGGCGTTCATGTGACAACAGCGTGAACAGGCATCCAGGGAGGCGGCGGCAGCTGCCACTAGGACAGAAGGCGTCTGGCAGCCTCCTCACCTTATTTAACCCGGCGCTCACGACCAAAGCTGTGTCTAAACTCTCTGCTGCTCCTGGCGATCTAGAGTGGACGTGCAGATTCTGCTGCGAGCACAGGCCCGTAGGGGGCTTAGCTTGAAGCACTTGATATATATTGATCTCATCTTTATAACTATCCTCTGAGGTGAGTACCATTATTATCTTCACTTTGTTGGCAGTAAAGGGACAGAGACACAGATCCACGTTGAAGATTTTGTTAAAGATATTAAGAATAGCAGAAGAAAGAGTTGCAATTGTCTTAACATTAGCCATATGGTGGTATACCAAAAGGTTGTTAAAAACACTTTTTTTGTGGGCTGGAGAGAGAGGGCTCAGCCATTAAGGCGCTTGCCTACAAAGCCTCACGATCCAGGTTCGATTCCCCGTACCCACCTAAAGCCAGATGTATTAACTGGTGCATGCATCTGGAGTTTGTTTGCAGTGGCTGGAGGCCCTGATGTGCCCATTCTCTTTGTGTCTCTCTTCTCTCTTTATGTCTTTCTGCTTGCAAATAAATAAATAAATATTTTTTTCTCCTTTTTTTTTTCCAAGGTAGGGTCTCGCTCTAGCCCAGGCTGACCTGGAATTCACTCTGTAGTCTCAGGGTGGCCTTGAACTCATGGTGATCCTCCTACCTCTGCCTCCCGAGTGCTGGGATTAAAGGCGTGTGCCACCACGCCCGGCTAAATAAATATTTTTAAAATGTAAAACTCTTTCTTTTTTCTCTCTTTTAACACTTATTTGTTTTCATGGAGCAGGTTGGTGTACCAGGGTCTCTTGCCACTGCAAATGTACACCAGATGCTTGCATTACTTTTTGCATCTGGCTTTTCATGGATGGCTGGAGAATTGCAAACAAGCATCTTTTTATTTTATTTTATTTTTTATTGTACATAATGAGTTACATTATTTAATGGGCAAACAATGAGTTGTTATCCCCAGTTACCCAATGCCCCTCTTCCCCATCCCCAGTTAGCTGGATATCCTCCTCCCTGGGCAGTCTGGATCAGTACTTGGGGCTGGGGACCATGGATAGCCTAGGAGTCAGCCCGGTTCCACCGGCCCTAGTGTGTTGTTACTGAGGGGGGCCGTGTTTCTGGATATTCTCCCCCACCAAGACTCTCACAATCTTTCCGCCCCCTCTTCCACTCAGTTCCCTGAGTCGTGGTGGGTGAGTATTAAGGCTGTTTTATTGTTGAGAACTTA
>PVHP010037373.1:0-17406 GCA_004024765.1 Zapus hudsonius
CCTGTAAAAGGGGGTCAGCCTCTTTCACCATTATGGAACTTCCCCTGGATCTGTAGCTTCAAATAAATCCTTTCCTCACATAATTGTGCCTGGTTTGGAGAATCATCCCAGCAGCTGTGGCTGACTATGACACTGAGCCTCAGAGACTTCAAATGATCGGTGGAAGAGATAAAAAAGCTAACACAGCTTGGTACAATGCCAGTGAGTTCTGTAACTCTGCTTACCAAAGGGACTCACCCTTAGGGGAAAGGCAGGGTACCAGAGCAAGCGTGGGCTCTGGAGCCAGAGAGGGCTGGGCACTGTCTGTTTAGCCATTGGGTCGTACAGAAAGGGAATGAGATTTGACATGGTGGCATGTGGGATGTGGATATCAGGACTCCCAAGACTCTCTGGAGGTCTTTGTGTGAATGTGTGTGGTGTTTGTGTGTTACATGTTTGTGCATGTGTACATGCATGTAATGGCCAAAGGCCGAGGTTGGGTGTCATCCTCAATTGTTCTTCACCTTGTTTTTTGAGACATTCTCACTGAACCCAGAGCTCATCAATTTGGCTAGACTAGCTGGCCAGTGAGCCCCAGGGGTCCTCCCATCTCTGCCTCCCCAGTTCTGGAACTACAGCTGTGCCACCATGCTCAGCTTTTTTACATGGGTGTTAGGGATCTGAACTCAGGGCCTCAAGCTTGCATGGCAAGTGCTTTACCAGCTAAGCCAGCTGCTCTGGAGGTCTTCAGGCAGTAAAGGCAGACGTGTGCTCCCCGATAGCTTCTGAGCCCTGATTCCTTTCCTGTTGACAGGGCCCAAGTGTTTCAAGACCTGTGCTAGACACTTGCACTCGGTCCCACAGCCACACCTTATGTGCTCACTTCCCAAGGAGCCCAAGTAGAAACGGAGGCAGAGATGGGGTCCCTGTCCTCCAGTCTCCACAGAAGCCTTCCTAAAGCCTTCGGCATGTTTCAGCACATGTCATGTTCAGCACAGAACCTGTCATGTCTCACTTTGTGAACCAGCCCAGCTTGGGGCTGGGACTGCTCGAGGTCACCCAGCAGGTGGAGGCTGCAGAAGGCTAGGTGTCTCTTAGCCTGGAGAGTCAGCAGTCAGCCACAATGGAGGTTGTCATCACCAGAAATGACTTTCTGTTGATAAAGCCAAAACCCCGCCCTGGGGTGGATGTTTCTAGGTCCTTCAGAAGAGGTGGGGATGCCTAGGTGGGGAAGAGGACAGCTCCATAGTCACCCTCCACGGTTACCATGGGGACAACTGTAAAGTTGGTCAGGGGTTCATTTTCTTCCTTTGTCAATAGGGTCTGGCCTGTCATCTCTCAGCTGTGACTGTAAAGCGGTATTTGCTATGCTTGCGGAGGCCGGACCCTGGTGCTAGCTGATTCACTGTGACCTCAGGCAGGGCACCTCCCCATCTCACTTTGCTCAGTCGGAATGTGGAAGGGCTGGGGGCTGGGGAGATCGCTCCAGGGTGAAGCACTTGCTGCACAAGCATGAGGATTGAGTTAGGGTCCCTAAAACCCACTAAAAGCCAGGCGTAGTAGCATGCACCCTTAATCCTACCACTTGAGAGGCGGACACAGGTGAATTCCCGGGGCGCACTGCTAGTACAGACAACTCATGCACTTCAGCTTCAGTGAGAGATCCTGCCTTGGGGTTGGAGAGATGGTTCAGCGGTTAAAGGTGTTTGCTTGCAAAGCCTGCAAGCCTGGATTCAATTCCCCATTGCCCATGTAAAGCCGGATGCATAAAGTGGCACATGCATCTGGCATTTGTTTTCAGTGGGAAATAAGCCTTGGTGTGCCCAGATTTTCTCTCTGGTCATAAATAAATAAATGAACAATTTTTAAAATTTAATTTTAAAAATATTTTATTTATTCATTTTCAAGCAGAGAGAGAGAGAGAGAGAGAGAGAGAGAGAGAGAGAGAGAGAGAGAGAGAGAGAGAGAGAGAACCATGGCCACCACCTTGTGGGTCTGGCTTATGTGGGTCCTGGGGAATCGAACCCGGGGCTTTAGGCACTGGAGGCAAGTGCCTTAACCCCTGAGCCATCTCTCCAGCCCTGAACAATTTTTTAAAAAGAGACCCCGTCTCAAAAATAAGGTAGAGAGTGACTAAGGAAGAAGACACCCAATGTCAACCTTTGGCTTTTACATGCACTCTGGCCGGAGTCCATGCAGCTAAGCAGCTCACTTTAATTCACCACCTCACCAAACCTCTGGTTTGGGCCATACTCAAGGGCACCACCTCTAACTGCGTGATCAGCAGGGCCTTCCCTGGGGTCCTGCCTGGGGTACACTGGCTTGCCTTGTGGTCTAGAGCTAGGGCTGGAGGCAGGAGGATCTGGAAGGCTATCTGTCTCAGCTGGTTCTATTCCAGCCCCCGCTGAGGGACCATCCTGGAAGGTCAGGCCGACAAACAGCAGAACAAAATGGCCAGAATGCAGCAATTGCCAGCACATTTAATTCAATTCCTTCAGCCTTTATGGGGCCTGCTCTGTGACTCACACAGTCCCAGCCTGCGAGCTTGTGGCCAAGCACAGGAGGTAGAAATACACATGGCAATTAGACAACACATAAAGATAAATCCCAAGAAGTGTCACAGTCAGGGGCACGGCCCAGGGAGGGGAGAGGTTAATACCAGGGCATCTGGAGGGCTCCCCAGAGGGGTGTGTGTCAGCCAGAGCACCAAGGACAAGAAAGATTTCATAGGCACAGGACAGAAAAGAGCTGCTTTCCTCTCTCTCTCTCTCTCTCTCTCTCTCTCTCTCTCTCTCTCTCTCTCTCTCTCTCTGTCTCGTGTGCAAAGCACGAGTATGGAGGCCTGAGTTTGATAATGGGAGTCTTCCTCAGTGGCTCTCCACCTCATTTATTTATTTGAGAGAGGGAGAGAGAAAGAGAGAGAGAGAATGGGCATGCAAGGGCCTCTAGCCACTGCAAATGAACTCCAGATGCATCTGGGGAATTGAACTCATGTCCTTCTGCTCTACAGGTAAGCCCCTTAATTGCTGAGCCATCTCTCCAGCCCTTCCACCTTGTTTTTTGAGACAGGGTCTCCACTGAACCTAGAGCCCAGCAATTTGGCTAGACTAGCTAACAGGCCGTCCTAGGGATCCCCTTGCCTCAGTCTCCCCGTCACTGGATTTATAGTGTGCACAGCCATGCCTGGCTTGTGTGTGGGTGTGGGCATCTAATTCAGGTCCTCAGGCTTGAGCAGCAAGTACTTTATTCACTGAGCTATCTCCTCGGCTCCTCTTCCCCATTTTCTTTCTTTATTTTGAGACAGGGTCTCAATCTGTGGTTCAGGCTATCACAGCCTTGAGCTCGTAGCATCTGTCTGCCTCAGCCTCCCAAGTGCTGGGATTAAAGGTGAGACATTTTTTAAACTCACTGCATAGTGAGCTATGCAGTCTAGGATGGCCTATCCAGGGAAGAGCCTTTCATGCCAGTGAGAGGCAGGAAATGCTAAGGGACAGCAAGCTGCCCCAGTGGTGAGGGAAGACTTTGAAGGGGAGGGGACAAACACCTGGGGTCAGATTTTAGAGGACCTTTATGTGTCCCCCTTATGGAGTGTTCATTTCAGGCCATCAAAATAAGTAGGACCCTGGCGTCAGCAATTGCACACCTCGGAAGTACCCAGTAGCCTTGCCTCACACACTTAAGAAATGACAGGCATATGGCCTTTTTCTTAAAGCACAGAGTGTATTAGCATAAGCCCAAAAATGATGCAAGTGGCTGTCCATCAGGCTCCTGAATAAAGACCAACCCTGCCCACTATGGGATGAAAAAAAGACTGCTGAGTACCAAGGGGCAAGGTCTCTCAAGATATGCTGTTGGAGATGCAAGAATTTTGGGGTTCAGGGGTGCCCCAGATTAATGAACCCCAAGTTTTGGGTTCTTTCCTAATCTTTAATGAAGAATAATAAAGACAGAATCAAGGACAAGTTATGAATTATTGAGTTGATTTGGGGAGAAATCACAACTTGTGGAGTTTATTTAAAGAGAACTGGAACCTGGAAAGGAAGACTAGAACGTTTTTAGTGGAAAACAAATCAGAAAAGTGGTGGAACAGTGAGCATAAAGGAGGGGACACACTTGGCATTGGCCGTGTGCTTTCCTGTGGAGGGAGGCTGGGGAAAAGTGAGAACACCCCCTGTGGCTGATCCACAGTGGGAACCCACACATGCCTCATGGGAGTGTCAATCGAGTGTGTAACAGATACAAGTGGGGAGACTAGGATTGAGAGACAGGGCTGTATTTCCCCTCCCCCACTCAGCTAAACTGAGTGTGGTTGGGGACAAGACTCATGTGGGGGAAGTCTAGGCCACACCGAGAGGGTGCCTCTCAGGAAGTGGAGAAGCCAGGAAAAGAGAGGGTGCATGCCAGTCTGCATCCTTATAGTGTTTAATTCAGGTAGGTGGGGGGGGGGGGAATCTGATTTGTTACTAATGTGGAGGATGGATCGCAGAGTCCACCCATATCTGGGGCTGGGGTTGCACTGTGGACAGCAGGGGGCGCTGTAGATCAGTGTCAGATATGGGTTCTTGTCTAAGTTTGGAGTTTTCATTCTTGAGCCAGGATGAAATGACAGGTGGATTGACATCTCTTAGTTCCCTCTGGGCCTCAGTCCCTGGCTGAAATCTGTCTAAATAGTCTAGCATTCTTCTATTCTGTCTCATTGGGACAGACCAGGGTTGTAGTTAGTCTGACTTAAGTTCTCCCAGAAACAGACCAGATCCTTAGACTAGAATTTGGGTCAATTGGATAGGTGGTCCAGTAGTACAAGGAAAGGCAGTGAGACTAGTCAGCTGAGCTAGGCCACCAAGGCTCAGTGCTGCTCCTGGGAGCGTGAGCTACCTGGCAGAACTGGAATCTGAGTTATGGGCTGAGGGCCGAGGGAGTGGGTGTTTATTTACTCCCTTGTTCCTTCCTGGGGAAGTAACTCCCAGCACTTCCCAGTCCCCATGCAGGCTGAAAGAAAGCACTGGGCTGGAGAGGTAAGAAGATTCTAGAAAGAAGCAGGGGGCACAGAGAACAGTGAGTGTGTGGGGGAGCAGGGTACTAGGTGCGCACCAGTGAGAGACACAAGCATGCTGTTCATACCTGAGGATCTGGGGATCTGGGGTGGGTGCCTGAAGCTAGAACAAGGTGGAGGCAATCATGAGTGGGATGTGGACTGATTTTTTTTACTATATTTCTTTAGAATTAAAAGAGAGAGAGAGAGAGAGAGAGAGAGAGAGAGAGAGAGAGAGAGAGAGAGAGAGATCCTTTATTTTGGAATTCTGTTAGATTATTCTGGTTGCAAAGACTGCAGAGTTCCCGAGCCTCACTGGGTTTCCCCTGCTGTTATATTTTACATAACAATAGGACCTTTTGCAGAAAGCAAGAAATTAACATCAGTACATTACTATGAACCCAACTCCAGACTTTATTTGGATTTCACCAGTTTCATTAAAGTCCTTTTTCTGATTCAGTATCTAATCTGGAATGCCACATTGTATTCAGTCTTTAGAATTTTTATCTGTGAGAATATATTGCTTATTGCAAAAAAAGTGTACTTTAAAAAAGAATGTACTGTTGGTTCTGGGAATCACCAGAGGCATCCAAGCAGGTCTGAACAACTAGGAGACTCGACAGACAGTGCAATGCAACACTGGCAGCCAAGGAAAGGGGGCGGTGCACACGGGACCCTGGATCTCCAGGGTTCCCTCGAACAGGACTTGGTTGGTTCCTCATCCCCAAAAGGCAATGGAAGGATGAAACAGGCAGAAGCTGTGGGAGCCCCCATCCATGGCCCCACGGTGCTCCCCTACACCTGCCAAAGGCAGCCCACACATGTGATTTTGTCCCCAAAGTAGATGGCCTGGAGGAGCCTAGGCTTCGGAAGCAGTCCGCAACCAAAGATAGGAATATGGAGTTCCTGGGTGCCAGCAACTTGGTCTTCCAGGGTCCCTGGTGGAGTGGAGCCACCCTCCTTTTCTGATGTCTCTTCATCTATTTGGCACTCTCCTGCCCATGCTTGGGGAGCACTTCTCCAAAGGACTTCCTATAGGCCTTGCATCCAGATGCCCAGAAAGGCCAGACCTAGACACTCCAGGCCTCTGGCATCATCCCTAAGACTCCCTCCTCCACTGCCTTCCACCCACTAACCCCACCCACAATACGACCCTGTGTTCTAGATTACCACATGCCATTTCCTCCGCCTGGAATGTTCTCTCCTGATTGCCAAGGAAACTCCTGGCATCCCAGTAACCAGCTCAGATGGCACCTCTGTGAGCATTTACCCAACTCCCAGAGGGTCATGGTGCTTGAGTCACTCTTTCAGCAGCTCTGGAATCTTCTCTCCCCTACGCTGTGAGCCCATGGAGGACAATGACACTTCTGAGTCATGCCTGTATCTCCAGGTCAGAGACTGTTCTACAACAGGGGTTTCGTGAAAGCCTGGTGAATGAATGAATCAAACAACGTAGGAGACGTGACCAGACATCTGGGCCCAGTTCGAATGAACACAACTCACTGAAGGTCTCCTGGGCATGTCCTGAGGATGTCATCTGACCTCCCCACACCTCTGAGATTAAGGTGTTATTATCTCTGTTGGAAAGATGAGAAAACTGAGGCTCAGCAGTGAGGAAACCATTTGCTAAGTAGCAGAGCTAGGATTTGAACCTGGGTTTGTTGGCTCTGGCAGGTTTCCTGTTGTTCTCTCATTCCCATTCTGGAAACAGGAGGAGAGGCTGCTGATGGTCCTGGCTAGGACCCTAAACTGCCATGTGACCTCAGCCAGCCCCTGCCAATCCTCAGGCCTCCACTTTTCTATTTGAATGAACAGGCCTTCCAGGTCTCTCACAGCTCACACAGATTCTGGGGCCTGTCAGCCAACTGTGAAAGGGGCTTAGCCTTGTCCTCTTATTTCTCAGAGACAGGATCCCATATGTAATTTGATAAGTGCCAAGTTCAGGCTTTGAGAACCATACTATACTGCTAGGAGCCACTCTCCCATTGAAAGGGAGCAGACAAGCAACAGGCCCCTTTATGAGGTGCTATCACCTTTGGAGGCCTGTGACTGAGACAATCAGCCACAGTGACTCATCCAATGTGACTTCAAAGATGAACTTTTCACCTCCCCCCAACTCAGCACCAAGGTGAGGCGGAAGGGGTGGTACCGAGCTCAGCTCATCGGGTTCCAGCTCCTAACAGCAAACTCCTGTCTGAGACCAAGACTCCACCCTGTCCCCAGCCCATGGTCTCAGCACCTGAGAAGAGGCTTCGCTGGATCCCTGACACCTCTCTCTAGTAGTTTAGCCACACTGGCCTTCCTCCTCAAACTCCCAAGCACTTTGCTACCTCAGGGCCTTTGTATGTGCTGAGCCAGCTTCCTGAATACTTTTTCCAATTCAGAGCTTGGCACAAACATCGCTTCCGTGTGGAGACTCTTTAGACTGCAGAAGCATCCTCGGTTTTTCTCTCACGCAGCAGCCTGAATGCATGTTCCTTGAAAACTCACCTAGGTCCAAAGTAGTCTTTATTTCCATGTTTATTTCTACCCCCCCTCCTGGGCCTGAGCTCTGCAAGTACCCTTCAATTGTCCTCTTGTTCAAGGCTGTTTCCCCAGGCTGGCACACAGAGTCACTTAGTGGCTCTATAAACATGAACCTCCGTGCTTCCGTGCTTAGTGCTGTGAGGTGGGGAAGGGCCATGGAATAGGATGGAATCCATAGCAAAACCACTTCAAGCAAGGCCATGCAGGCTCGTCACGCTAGGGCGAAGAGGCACACAGGTCAGGTCACGGGCTGGTCTCAAACCCTCACTCCACAGGAACATCAACGCCACTCCTGGGGAGGTGCTTGCTGCTGCTTGCAATTCTGCCCGGGATGCTGAGACGGAATGAAATATTTATCTGTGGCTGGAGGCTTGCAGAGCACATTGAAGATGGATAGCGTGTTCATGTGTCTATGAAAGCTAATTGGATCCATTGTAGGGCGTTTGGTTTCTTGGAACAGACACATCATTTTCTCAAGGAGCAGCCGCCTCTGTAACCCAGGGCTGGACGGGAGCTGGCTGGGCCATGGATGAGCCAGGCAACCCGGCTGGACCTCTGCTTGCTGATGGATGGGGTGGGGTGGCAGGAATCAGTCTGGCTTCTCTGTGGGGTGGCCTGATTTTCTCTGAGGTTTCCGGTCCGGGAGTGAGCTCCTGATTCCTCAAGAAAGCAGCTTACCCCTCTTCCCAGCTGCCCTTGCCTTTTCACTGCTAAGTCCCCATCCTCTGTCCCTTCACTCCAAAGCAAAACAACGTTCCCTGAAGTGCAAGATGCAAGTTCAGCCTCTCATTTTTCATGTGCACAAAGGCAAGCTGCAGTTTCCCCCTCGGAAAAGTGGAGGTGGGTTACTGAAGTTCTCAACCTCCCCTTGCCACCTTTGTAGGAAATACTCTGCAATGTCCCTTTTACTCTCCTGATATGAGACACACAGACATATTACCTGTACCGCCTACACACGTCGTCAGAATCACACCACCCAAGGATGGCATGAAGGAGAAGGGAAGGAAAGCCTTTTGTAGGATGACGTGCAGCGTAAGGCATGGGAGCCGGGCCACGGCCCCTCCACGATGAAGGCATCAGGCGTGGGCACCGTCAACCACATGCAGATGATGAATCAGCTCTACAAATGCAAGCAGCACGGGAGAGAAGGCACCTTGTAAAGTGGCATGGACTCTGGGCAAAGTTCCGAAGCAAAAGGCATGGTGTGCCTTTTCCTGGGTCAGTGTGGGAGGTATGTCTAGGGGTATCTGAGCTCAGGGAATTGTAAACAGGGTTTGTTGTCTTCAGGAGGGGTTGGCAGGGCATCTGAGCGTCACAGGGAGCAAGTAGGACAATTCCTCAACGTGAAGGGCTGCCCCAGGCTGTACCAATCAGTTCTCTGCCAGAGCTAATAGTGCCAACCCAGTTACTGTGCTAACACGGAATGGCCCTTAGGGGGCGATGTCATCCTGCTACAGCTTGAATAGCAGATATAAATACACTAAAATTCCTGCACTCAGGGCAGACATGGCTAGTGGAAACCTGACTTTCTCACTGACAGATCCTTGAATCTGCACTCTATGCAACCCACTGGTATTGGCTCCTGAGCTGAAACTTGGCTCAGAGTTGACTGGTTTCTATAGCGCTAAGTGAAACATCCGTGAGGTTCTTTCAGCTTTGCTTTCAAAGACTCCATGCTTCCCTGCCTGCCGCTCTCCAGCTCAAGGCCCTCCCAAGGTTCCCCAGGGCTGGTCAGATGCGGCCCTGCTCCCTTGCTTGGCATTGGGAGCACTCCCTGAGGTGGTCCAGCACTGACAGGCATAAGCAGAGCCTCTCAGAGACTGCAAGGTAGCATGATCTCACTTGATCCCCACAAAGGTGGGCAGGTAGGTGGAAAATACTGCAGGTGGTTCAGTAGATTTGGCTGAAATCATTGTTAGGACAGTCACAATCCCTGACACCTGACATACCCTTCTCTATGGCCATTCGGGATATGTTCTCCAGATCACACCTTTGATTCTGTCACCTCAACCAGCTTAGTCCTATTTTCCTTGGATTTCTCTGAAATTCTATCAGTGTTTCCATTTCGCTGAGAATTACTCCCTACCTTCATGCCTTAGTCCATGCTGTTCCCTCTGGGAATGCCCTTCCATGGTTCCTTTTAGTCCAACATTTACTTCTTTAAGAATTCCCTCCTGCAGGAGGCCTTTCATAGGACATGCAGACTGACCAGGAGTCTCCTCTTGGCTTCCACAGCCCTTGGTTTTTCAAATACATGTTCTTTTCAAATACACATGTGACACTTACAAAAAATGGCCATGTTCTTAGCTACAAAGCAAGTTTCAATAAATAGTTAAACAATTCGAGCTGAGTGTGGGTGGTGGAAACAGAAGAATCAGGAATTCAAGGTCATCCACAGCTACATAGAAAGTTCTACTTTGAGATCAGTTTGAGCCTGTCTCAAAAGGACTGAGAAGATGGCTCAGTGGTTGAAAGCGCTTCCTTACAAAGCCTGCTGACCCTGGTTCAATTCCCAAGTTATCCACATAAATTGGATACAAAAAGGGGTGTAAGCGTCTGGTGTTTGCTTGCGGTGACAGGAGGTCCCAGTGCTTCCCACCCTACAGCACAAATACAGTTTTAAAAAATAAAGAAACAACGAATAGTCTACTAGCACCCAAATAACTGAAACTCGCCCATATACTTAACAACTTAAAAATAACTCATAGTTTAAGATGCCAAATAGGAAATGTGTATAAGAAAATATTTAGAACTGAATGATAATGAAAATAGAATATATCAAAACTTGTGGGATACGGTGAAGGCAGAACCTAGAGAGCCATTTACAGCTGTAAGCGCTTATATTGGGGAAAAAGACTGGATAAGCATCTAACTTCAAAACTAGAATGGTGGAACACCGGACTAAATGCAAAGAAAGAAAGCAGAAGGAAGGAGGGTTTGCCAAGGTCCATGTCTGTCCCTTCAGTGTACTGGGGGCATCGCTGAGTCCCCAGAGCAGGGCAGCCCAGGGCTCGCAGCTGGAGTGCTGGTCGTAAGCACCAGAGGCAAGCTTGGAGTGTGCTCTCTCTCTGGTCCCTTTTCTTTGTCAGTGCTCCTTAGACTGGGGTCTCAGACCACCCAAATCAGGTCACGTGGGCCCCTTACATCTAAATAGAGTGAAACCATGGATGCTGTTTTCTAGCAATCTCTTCAGTTATATGTGCTGACCTTGAAACCCATGGTGAAGGCCACAGACTGCCACAGAGAATGAGGACAGGCATGCCCTCCTTAGAGACCTTCCTCACCACTCAAGTTTTTGGAACTAGTTCCAAAGCACTTTGAAGAAGTGATGTTCCAATTCAGACCTAGGTTTACCTGTTTTTAATATGGGCATAGACAGCCATTCCTCTGGCCCTCCAGGTGTCAGTTCTCATCCCAGCACCTGCTTCCTGGAGGAGCACAGTGCACACAGCCCCTCTTCTGTATGTACCAACCCATGCAGCGGCCTGGGAGGGCAGCCCAGCTGGAATGGCTTGAATGAGAGATGCTCCCCGTAGGCTCCTGCCCTGGAATGCTTGCTCCCTAGATGGTGGCACTGTTTGGGAAGGTTGTGGAACCTTTAGGAGGTGGTTCCTTGCTGAAGGAAGTGGGTCAATAGGACAGGTTTTGAGGTTTTATAGTCTGGCCCCACTTCCTGTAGGCTCTCAACTTCTGACTTTGTATGCAAAGTTATGAGCCAGCTGCCTGATCCTGCCATCATACCTGCCCTGCCATCATATCTGCCCTGCCATCATACCTGATCCTTCAGCATCATGGCCATAATGCCATCTAAATGGGGATCCCAAGATGGCTGCCTTTGCAGGTGCTAACCCTGAGGTGGCAGCAGGTGCTGGGCTTGAAGGCTGGGGCACTGCAACTCTGGAAGCCTGCTGTCCAGAGGAGGATGAGAAGAACATGGCTTGCACCGAGCTCTGATGGGTGGAACTCTCTAGCCCAGAGCAAACTGATACCAGCTCGTAGGGCACCATGGAAGAGTGGCAGTAAGAAGCCAGGTGGCCTGGGGCCTGGCTTAGCTCAGACACTTTGCTGGGCATGTACTATGTGCCAGGCATCCAAGCTTGGAATACAGCCTCAGAGAAGACGCAGTTCTAGCCTACTATGTGCGCACAGAGAACCAGTATCCAGCCAGGCAATACCTCAGGAACAAATTGGAGCAAGTGAAGGGGAAAGTGAGGAAGGGCTTTCTGGAAGAGTTCTTGGGCAGAAGTGAGGGTTGGGCTTTGTGGAGAAAGAGAATCCCAGGTAGAGGAGCCAGGGCTGAAGTGTGCAGCAGGTGTAAGTGGACACCTGTGTGTGTGTGGTGGGTGGCCAGTGTGGCAGAGCTGAGGGAGCTAAGGGGAGGATGTGAGAGGAAGTGAGCTCCTGGGGTGCAAAGCTCCTTCCCAAGCTTTACTCTATCCTCAGGGTGCTGGAGAGGGATTCCAAGCCAGGCACCTGACAGCTCCTACTCTTTCCACGTGGCCTCAAACAACATCCCCGGAACCCAGAGTCGATCCTGAATGAGAGATGTGTCTAGGGAGAAGCCCCTCAGACTCCAAGCTTGCAGAAGCCAGAGAGGCCCACAGATGTGGGTGGTGAGCCAGGTCGAATCTGGGTCATGGGGAGAAGTGGGCAGGGAGCCGGAAGGGTGGCAGAGGCAGCCACCAGGGGCTGGGTGGGTGGGGGTGGCTCTCCGTGGAGATAGCGTTTGGAAGCACCACTGGAATTACTCACCGAGGCCCGTATGCACATGTGCGTATGCCTAGGGCCATGTGCACACATGCATCCAGAGCCCACGCAAGCCCAGAGCAGCTCAAAAGCCACTCACAGCTTGATGTCATGTCCCAGCTTGATGGGATGGGGACTTGAGGTCCGTCTCAGGAGGTAGGGGCACAATCCAGGAGCCCCAGCAGGCTGTAGCCTCACAGTCCCACCAGGGCTCAGAGCAGCACCTAGTCACCAGCTTCTTGCTCTGTGCTTGACTGTGAGGGGCCGGGTCTCTCATGAACTCAGCCACACTGATGGATGAGAATGACAAGCAGGCCCAGAGCCCTGGAGATGGATCAGGAGTCACACAAAGCATTTTTAAGAAAGTAGTTTTGACTCGAGGTCTGAAGGATGAGCAGGAACTGACGGGAATGGGGGGGTAGTTCAGGTAGAGGGCACAGGATGGGCAAAGGCCCTGAGGTTGAAAAAAGATTCACAGGTTCAGAGCTGTAGAGACAGAAGTCAGTGTGGTATGGAGGAGGAAGGTGAAGACCGCTGAGTCAGCCATCCTGGGGGTATGGTGGGGGCACGGCAGAGGTTGTGGCTGGAGAGGGGATGACACCCTGGGCTCCCTCCCTGCTGCCTCAGGGTTGTCTGCAGCACATGAGTGCACCATTCACTGTGGAACTTTGAGCAGGCCATGTCCATCTCTGCCTCCTGTCCTTCCCTGGACAATGGAGACCCCCGGCTAATGTCACACGACTTGTGGTGAGTGCTCCAAAGGTTGCAGACACGTGGTAGCTAAGGGATACATGGAACCTCCTGTTTCCTTCTGTTATATGCCAGCTTCTGCCTCAGTTTCTCAGTTTGCTCACCTACTCTTTTAAAAAATATTTTAAATTTATTTGCAAGAGAGAGAAAGAGAATATGGGCACACCAGGGCCTCCTGCCAGTGCACATGAATTCCAGATACATGCACCACTTTGTGCATCTGGCTTTACATGGGTATTGGGGAAATGAACCCAGGGCAGCCAGGCTTTGCAAGCAAGGGCTTTAATTGCTGAGCCTTCTCTCCAGCCCCCTCACCTACTCTTTAGAGGGGTTGTGGAAAGTTCTAGCCTGGGCCCTATAGCAACAAGGCTATACAGTCTTGCCCCACTATCGCATCCCAGCTGGCTCCCTGCCCGGAGCTCCCCAGGGCTCCACTTGGAGAGTTCAGGGAAAACAAGGGCAGAATCCAGGCCAGCCTTCCCTTTACCTCCCAGGAGGGCTGGACTCCAGCTCTGCAGACACCTCCCAAGCACACAGAACATCATAATATGACAAGCCTATTCTCTGTCCCTTCTACCAAGGTGTCTGGTCCCAGCCAAGCATCAGGGAGTGGAGTCAGGGTTTGAGCCAGCCCCCCTCTCCGCAAGGCCTCCTTGGCTACTTGGCCGGACCTGCAATCTGCAATCAATCATGGTCGTCTTATTCCCTCTGGATGTAAGTATTCATTCGGCCTCAATGGCTCCTAGGTCTGCAGTCCCACCTCAATCTTATCTCTGAACTCTTCACCCAAACTCTTCACCCTCATGGAGAGTATATGATTCATCTGACTGTCCTTAACACCCCTTAACAACCCTCAGCCTCATGGCCTCCCTTTCCTTCCTGTGACAGGTTGAGCTCTTTTCTGCCTCAGGGCCTTTGCCCTGGCTGATCCCTCTATCTGGAATGTTGAACCAGTGGCCCTCATGTGGCTGTACCCCTGCTTCTTTCAGAGCTCATCCCAAATACCACCTCTTCATAAATGTCTCCTTAAGCCCCTTTGAATCTAGGTGGAAGCCCCTTGAACACTCCTATGTCACCCAGCTTTGCCTTATTCAGAGCCATCCTTCAGAGACCGAGTCTTGTTCCTTCCCCTCCAGCCCATTGGCCAGGCTGGCTGGTCTGTCTCTGCCTCTCCATCCCTGCAGCCTGGTCACCATTACCTGCCAGGAGGATTCCACTAGCCCCGCCCTTCTTGTCCATCCCACTTGCTGACCACAGAAGCAAGGGTGCCTTGTGACAGGACTTGGGGTTTCTGCAGCTTCCACTGCATGGCGAGTGTCCAGCCTCAGAGCCCCCAGAGCAGTCCTCACTGCACCAGGGTCTTCCCTGTGAATGCCTCGCTGATCAGCCCCCTCCCCCTCCGTGTGCTTTCACATTCCCAGGGTTGTGTCTGCTGAAGATGGGTCCCCTGCACCCTTCTCCATGCAGGGGGCTCTTCCAGCCCAGGCCATTACTCTCAGCCTGCATCTGTTAACTAGACAAAGATGGGGTTCTGATCTTTGGTCAGATCCTACCCTCGGAGCCTAACCCATGCCTCTGTAGAGCAACCCTTCCAGTGGATAAGGACAACAAAGCTTGGTTGACTTGTCCAAGGTCACAGAAAGTGAGAAATAAGTGGGCTCAGAACTCAAACCCAGGTCCAGCCTATTCTAAAACCATGGATCAAAAGCCTCTGATAGTAGGGACCACGTGGGACTTTTCCTTATGGGTTGTGAGAATCTAACACACAGGGCTGGGCTTGGCAATAAGTGTTCTGAGAGGACCATGTTGATGGCAAGGCAGAATTACAGGGAGAAAGACTTTGGCATGAACTAAGAAGAACTCCAAGGGTGCAAGGACCTGTCCGGGACAGGGCGAATTGGAATGCAAGCAGCGGCAGGGAGGTGTTGGTGGACTGTGAGGAGGGGCTCAGAAGTCCACTGAAGTCTAATCTGTCGTTCACCAACACCACAGAGGATGACCATAATTCACATAGGCCCTGAGGCCACTGCATGAAACCAGAGGGTTTAAGGGTACTCCCAAGAGTCTTTGCAATTTCTCCAAAATGGCAGCCTTTTAAATGGCCTCCACCCAGAGTGGTATATATTTGAATTAAGATTTCTAGATACTGCAAATGGCATATGTCAGGTACTGGGACCAGCAACCAATGACACTGGTTGTGCTGGGGACAGTGTACCACTGAGTAGCCCTCTCTGCCACCCACTGTACTCCATTCCCAGTGCTGGAGATTGGGGGGTGGGCTCTGCTCCACGCGCAGAACAAAGCAGCTTTTGCTCAGAGATGGCAGTGACTCACCCGCTACCGCCCAGGCTGCCCCTGCCACTCAGCTGGGGTCCTGGCTGCTGGGAACAGCTTTCTGAGTCTGATAGGGCAGAAGAGAGGGGGCAGTGCCCACATGCAAGAGCTGTGACTTCAATTGGTGACAGGTGCACTGTGATGAGGGCCCTCTGTGGTGGATGTGGTTTGAAGATTTTGGGTTCAGAGGATGAAGAGCAGCTCTGAACCTGGTCCCTAGGGCTGGCTTTCTCATGAAGGACACAGATTTTATAAATATCGCAGTCCTCACCATGGATCACGTGGTCTGGGGAATTAGATAGGAGGCCAATTAGGAGTGGGGCAGGGCTCGGCTGTGCTGGCAGGCAGTAGGGGGTGCAGAGGAGTTCATGGTCAGGGCAGGCGGGATAGAATGGCTTTGTTTCTCACTCATGGCCACTCTGGTCCCCAGGCCACAGTGTGTGTGGGTAGAGGAGGGAATCTTTGAGGTAGACCCCTTGGGTACAAACTGAGGCAGAAGCCAGTGGCCTATATGGTGAAGGTTCAGACAGCTGAGTTTCCAGCAGTCATGGGTTGAAGGGCAGACCCTCATTATTTATGTCCTCTCTGCCAAACATCTGGACAGAGTCCAGAATGGAGGCTGGAGCTAGGTTCAAAGCTCAATCCAGAGAAGGGATTAGGGCTCAGTCTGGGCCAGGGTCAGGATTTGGTCTGTGGTCAGTCAAGGCTCAGTATGTTGAAGGCTCTCCAGATGAGCTCTTTATCTGCTATACTGGCCTTTCTTAGGGATGAACTAGAACCTCTCATGGAGGCTAAGATGGAGGTCTGTATTCTCCATGGGGACAGAGCTGTGAGCACAACTTCAAGGAGACAGAGGGAGGGCATCAAGGCTTGCCCCCACCCAGGGCTGCTATTCTGGGCCCCTGCAAGTCACAGTGTGGGAGTTAAATATAGGGGGACACCACGTGGCATTCCGTAGGTGGTTAATGACCCTGCAGGAGGCCCGAGTCAGAGCCCAGAGCAGGAGCACAGTGGGGGGGGGGCTGCAGGAGGAGAGCCAGTTTGGGTAAGAGAGGCAGGAGCCTTGGCCTTGAGCCTACTAGGCTCCTGTCCCCTGTGACTTCAGGCTCAGCTCGACCTTCTCTGGACCTCAACTGTCCCATTCTGGGCCATGCAGCTGAATTTTTTTTAAATAAGTAGAAACTTCATTCAATTATTGTGTTGGACCACCATTTCCCTCCTCCTACCTCTATTCCACTGACGGTCCTCCTCAGTGGGATTCATGCAGCTGAATTTAAACCTCTAAGCTCCTATGTCTACAACGGGTCGTGGACAGATGCTTCTTCCCCATGCAGAGCCTGGTGGGGAGTCATGACTTCCATGGACATCCTCAGGGGTTAAAGCCCCTCTCAGTAATGAGGTCCAGGGCAAGAACCTTCTGCTGTGAAGCCTCTCCTCCCCCAGTGGAATCCAGCCTGAGCTCCAGTACCCATTTGCACTTCTGAGCCCTCATTTCATCCTGGAGCCTACTGGGCCATACAGCAGGTCAGGTGTGGTCCCCATTAGGCCAAGAGCTCAGGCTTGGTCACTCACCCCTCATTACCATGGCCTTCAGGGCCCAGGGTCATGGCCCCTCTAGGGACCAGAGCTAAAGCAGCCCCCACTGTGAATGTGGGCACTGAGGTCAGAGTCTGCACAACTTAAGTAAACAATGACTCCCCTTCTTTTCCTCTCAATCGACTTGGGGGTCACGCCACTTCTGCTACTTCTCTCGTTTGCCCTCTTCCTTGCCCACTAGGATGCCCAGAGCCAAATTCAGTTTCCTTTAGCAAGCAACCAAGGTCATCTCGTTTCTGTCATTATTCTCTCTTTTCCTGATCTCTTGTTTATTTATTTTTCTAACTTATATAAGGAAAATTAAAACAAGAAGAGAGGAAGAAAAGGAACAAAGGAATGAATCACTCACAGCTGAAATGATAATCACCTGAGTTCAAATACAGAGTACTTAGTATGTGCCAGGCCTCTGCTAAGCCTGACCTGGCATCATTCCCTAGTATACC
>PVHP010037374.1:0-17402 GCA_004024765.1 Zapus hudsonius
GCACAAGAACAGAGGCGAGAATCTGCAGTTATCTGGATCAGCATGACGATCACAAGCACCCAGTTCCCCATCTCCTGGTTTCTATTCTCTCCCAACCACTAAAGCAGATCCCTGTTTTTCATGTTTCTGTCAGCAGTGAACTTTTTAACTCTTTGCTAAGGAAGAGGTTTTGCCCCTTCAAGCTTCTACTACAGCATGGCAGTATTATGATCAACCTGTTGAGAGAGAGAGAGAGAGAGAGAGAGAGAGAGAGAGAGAGAGAGAGAGAGAAAGAGAGAGAGAGAGAGAGAGTCACGTTAGTGTCTCCTATCACTGCAACCAAATTCCAGATGCAAGTGCCACTCTGTGCCTAGGACTTTACATATGTACTGGGAAATGAAACCCAGGCCATCAGGCCTTCCATGCAAGCGCTTTTAACCATTGAGCCATCTCTCAAGCCCAATGTCTACATTTTAAAGCAAGCAATTATTTTATTTTCAAAATAATCTAGGTTTTATGTTATCACTTTGGAAAAGCTCAAGCTAACTGAGTTATTAATTTTTCTAGGTGATCAGTTTATACTTCAAGAAAATATATTTTCACAACCACAGTACAAATATAATTGGTTAACAAACTTATAGAGAATCTAAACTTACAGCTAGTGTCTTGTGAGCATGTGCATAATAGCTTTCTTGAAGAGGAGTGTAGTAGTTTGAAGGGATCAGGACCATAGTGGGGATTAGAATTTACATAATGCCCAGCTAAAATTCCAATGCACCTCAAAATTTAAGGAGTACCCGAATTCTTATCTACAAAGTTAAAGAATTAAAATCATAGACAACCAGATATGAAGGCATAGTGGGAGATTTTATTTAAGGAAAATGGGGAGTTACAGAGTTCTCCAGCCACCAGTGTGGGGAGAACACGTGGGAGAGGTTTATCCAAAATTTATGCTGCCTAACTAAACATGTAGGAAAAGAAAAGATAACAGAGGGCTCCCATCATGAGAAAAAAAAGTACATGTGAGGAGACCCAACCCCACCCCAGCCTAAGGTGAGGGGCCTTACCTGGAAAATGAAAGTCCTCCTTCTAGGATGCAATATGGGAAGAAGAGACTGGGCTTTGTTATAGGGAAGTTTTTAAAACTTTCACCAGGTAAGTCAGAGAGATAGCTGATTGGTCTATGCCTGACCAATCAGTTTTAGCATCTAGGTTTGAGCTCTGGCTAGAGGCACCTCCCACTCAAGGTGGGGGGGGGTGTCTATGGAGCTTGTCTGAAACTCTCACAGGATGTCCTAATACATTCAAGAGTTATTAAAGTTTTTCTCTAGGTGCCTGGCTGGTGTGTCACCTTGGCCAGATCCTAGGGTCCAGCACTAACATGTTTCTGGGGTAAGTCTGGAATTCCAGCTGTACATATGCAAAGAGCAGTCTGAACTCAAGTCTAGAGTTCCTGCTGTTTGCCAGTTTGAGTTTTGAGTGTGCATGCTTGTTTGAGATGCTAGTGATGCGTTTCTCTCCCTGCTTGGACCTGTGAAAGGGGGCCAGCCTCTTTCCTCCCAAAACTGTGCCTGGTTTGGAAATTCATCCCAGCAGTGTGTGACTGACTATGACAAGGAGCTTCTGTATCAGCCAAAGAAAATCACTTACAGAGGGGGGGAAAAAAGAATAAATTGGGCAATTCAGGCTAAGTACCTTCAGGGTTTCCATGACAACCACAATGAGTACCATTTAACAAGGAAACAATAGATTCACTGCTGGCAGTTTGAAACACAATTAGAAACACAAAGGGATCATTGAAAACTGTTGAAACTGCTGCTGTTTCTTATTAGGTGTTTGTGATGGGAGAGGAGATCCCATCATTAACATAAGCAATATTGATCCTGTGGGCGGGCTGATATCCTCTGGAAATCTCATCTGATTGGTTACTATCACCTCATGTCAATTACCCTCTATGGGAGAAAGGAGAACTGACAAGTTCTTTGTTGCTGACCACTTTGTATTACAGACATTGATCTGCCAGCATGTCATGATGAGGCCCTGAAGAACTTCCTGATCACCCCTTTCTCTTGACTTTGCTTCTCAGGGTGTAGAAATATATATGGCCACATCAATTCTGAGTATATGAACATTCGTGAGCACTGCCAGCCTGAGGCTGAGTCAGCAGAGTTACAGCTCTGACAGAATGGAATGTGACAGTCATGGCTCTCTATAGAGCACGTTTTGTCGCATTGCCCTCCACTGTTGGCGTCTGTTTGATACTATCATTAAGGTTTTATAGAATTCACAAGTTAATTCATTCCTACATTTTCTCTATAAAATGGGGTGGGGCAGCACTTCTAATGTCATTCCAGGAATAATGGCAGCTGCCTTGTTCTGATTACCCACAAGCATTTTGTAAGGATTCTCTCATTCAATCCTTGTAACAACCCTATGAATAAAAGCTATTTTTATCCTTATTTTTCAGCTTAAGAGACCTAACCTGGGAGAAGTTACTGCTCCAAATCCCATAACCAGGCAGTAGGCAGCGAGAGAACCTAAGTTCAGTGCGGCTCAGAGACAGCACTGTGGTAATGGTAGTGCAATTGCTAAAGTAAAATCCTGGCAATTCTCTAATCCAAACAGAAATTGCTCATAGAAGAAGTATTGTGTACAAGGAAATGCATCTGCAGTATGCCTAGCTGGCATTTCTTTGTAGAGGAGACATTTCTCCTGCTGGAGTGAATGAGGTAGCAGGTCATTTTATAGAACAGTGAAGAATTCCAAGCTGGGTGTGGTGGTGTACACCTTTAATCCCAGCCCTCCAGAGGCAGAGGTAGGAGGATCGCTGTGAGTTCAAGGCCATCCTGAGACTACATAGTGAATTCCAGGTCAGCCTGGTCTAGAGTAAGACCCTGCCTCAAAAAAAAAAAAATTATTTTATTTTATTGTTTGGTTTTTCAAAGTTAGGTCTTGCTCTAGCCCAGGCTGACCTAGAATTCACTATGTAGTCTCTGGGTGGCCTTGAACTCATACAATCCTCTTACCTCTGCCTCCTAAATGCTGGGATTAAAGGTGTGCACCACCACGCCTTTTAAAATATCTTTTTTTTTAAAAAAAATTATTCATTAGACAGAAAGAAAGAAGAGAATGGGCACACCAGGGCCTCCTGCACTGCAAATGAACTCCAGATGCAGGTACCACTTTGTGCATCTGGCTTTACGTGGGTCCTGGGGAATTGAACCCAGTCCGTTAGTGTTTGCAACCAAGTGCTTTTGAGCATTGAGTCATCTCTCCAGCCCTGGGGCTTCCTTTTCTTACGTCCAGCAGGAGCAGGAGTGGTTACTAAGGGGTAACAAATAGGTGGTCTTTCTGCTTTGATTGATATATAGGCTTGGACTGTGTAAGCCTTTACTCACTGCATGTTTTTCCCATGAAGCATCTGACAAGTATGTATGACCAACTACAAAGAAGTAAGTCATATGGACCCCAGGTTAAACTCCAGCTGCTGGATGACCTTGGGTGAGCTGCTAGACTTTTCTAAACTCAGGTTTCCTCACGTGCAATATGCCTTCCATGTGGCTTTTGGAGATTCTTGACAATGACATATATCAACTGCTTAATGGGTACTGGGTTGTATGAAGAGAGACTTGAACTTTTAAACAAAATGCAGCCAGCTTGTCTGTATGTTCTAAACCCTGTTCGTAGAGTGGATGGAGGAGCTGCCTTTCATTTTAAATGAGGAAAATCTTAGAAAGACACATTTGTACAAAATGTTATCAGGAATGGGTTCTAATCCCAAGGATCATGTCATTTTCTAATGAGGAAAATTTACAGTCATAAAAAGGTCACCTTATATAAAGCAAAACGGTTCAAAAAGGAAATTAAATGATGGTCTAAGGCACTTTGCGCTTGAGCCCAGAGTGTGGAGGCCGTGGAAAGAGTCCTGTGAGAAGCACAGGCAAAACTGAGGGGCTATAGTGAGGTTTTGGCAGTACTGGCTTAATGCTATAGAAACAGGAGGCTCCTCTGATCCTAATACATACATTCAAACAGATCTTGATTCAGCTCCAGAAACAGAAGTTGTGGTGAAGAACTTAACGGAATCTGCTGAGATTCATGGAAGTACTTCAGGCTTCCTTTCCGTGCTGTGACAGTCTGTTTGGAAGTCAGTTAATATGAGGTGCATTTAAAATATCTGCACTCTTTGTAATCAAGAGGTCCCCAAGAATTCTGAACTTGCCCACCCTGCTATACACTTACCTACACAGGGCCTCCCCACAAAGAGGAGACAGGCCAGGAAACTGTCTGTGCCATATGACACAGACAGGCAACATGTGGACCTAAGGTGCCTTGCAAATCCAGTGCAGAGTAGAAGCACCCCAAACAGGAACTATGCTTAGGCACTTATCTCTTTTTCTCTGAGTTTCAAAGCTCCAGGAACTCAAAAATCCACATTAATGCTGCTGAAATTCCATTCTCACTTAGAAATTACAACCCTATAAAATAATTCAAGGGCTGGAGAGCTTGAATTCAAATCCCTGGAACCCACATAAATGCCAGATGGGCATGACAATCACCTGTAATGCCAGAATGAAGGAAGCAGGAACAGGGCATCCTGTGCCAAGCTAGCTGGCTAGTACTAACTGAATCAGTAAGCTCTGGGCTCAAAGGGAGAGAGCCTGCCTCAGGAAAATGAAAAGAAGACAGCCTCACCTCACACATATACCCATACACACATGCAAAAACAAAAGATACATCAATTAAAACTATAGTTTTGAGCATTTATTTATTTGTTAAGTTATTTTGATAGCCTTAAAGGATGGGAAGTAATAGAAACCAAAAATGTATTTAGAAAAAAAAAGAATAAAACAATTTATACTCATACACATATACATACATATGCACCCATACACATTAATATTTATGCAGATGCAGTTCTATACATGTACACCTAAACATACCCTTTCACACACACATACACACACACACACTCACACATACATATTTGGGCATATACATCTATGGACACTCATGTGTCACTCCAGGGTGAAGCTCTATTCTGGGAAATCAATTATTAGGTCAGTTCTGTGTTCCACAAATGTCACTGAGAGAAATTTAAACTAAGACAGCTATGATGTGACTAAGTGACATCATCTACAAACCACTGTCACAGTTGCTGCCCATCACTGGACAAGACATTATGCGGTGTTGGCTCTATGAACAGGTGTTCATTGGCTCCTTGCACATGGCCTTGGAGAATCACCATTATCACCACTAGTGCTAGTAGCCACATCTCCACGGGGGATACGCCATATGCCATCTCTTCTTGTCAAAACCCAGATGGTTATCAATAAAGAATGCTTTCCCTCAGGCAGGGGCTGACTTTTTGCTTTTAAACGTCTGTTTTTGTCACCAAAGACTACAGTGAATTTTATGTATAGTAAGATTTGAGCAGAGTAATAAAAAAATAATAAAGAGGGCTACAGAGATTGGCTCAGTGGTTAAGGCACTTGCCTCCAGAGCCTAAGTACCCAGGTTCGATTCCCTAGAGGCACAAAGTGGTGCATGAATCTTCAGCAGCTGGAGGCCCTGCCTGGCATGCCCATTCTCTCCCCCACCGCCATCTCTCTGCTTGCAAATAAACAACTAAAACATTAAAAATGATGCTTTCTTCTTTTTTCCTTCTCTTTTTGAGGGATTGAAAGATTATGTTCCTTCCTTCAATTCCAAGTCTTGGCAAAGACAGTTTGCACTTTCACTTTGTAGCAGTGGGTTGGGAAAGAACCCTAGAAGGTTCCATGTGCAGTACACACAGAGGAGACACTTATACTTCAGGCACACCTAGTGAGCAAGCATTTCCTCACAATGGCTAAATTATATTAAAACTCTATGTACTTATACTATTTTAACTTTAAAATCATTGTGAATAATTTTAGTCACTTGTGTTTATCATACCAAAATAGTTATATATTATGTTTGAAAGTAACAAATACAAACTTTCAGATCTGCTACCCCATAATGATTGGGAAACTATCTTGAGTGATTGAATGTGAAGGTTTAGGATGATGAATAAAAACAAAACATAACCCTGGTGTGGTCACAAGGACAGCAGACATTTTCCATTGACATGGCTGGCCCTACAACTGATTAATAAATATATCATTTTCTTTTACGTTCAGAGCATGCTTTCATATTAAACAAAGCCTGCAAAAATAGATTCTCAAATTAAATAAACTTCATGATTCCTGCACTTACCAAGGACATCTACATGCTACTTTGTAATCCCCAGAAAAGATAGACGTGTGCTGGCGTTTAAAGATTGCCTTCATTTTAGTCTTGAGTCCTTTCGGCAACGCCATCATTCCCTGGATCACAAATATGACAGCTGGACCAAGGATTAAGGCTGTTTGTTGAAAAGCAGTAGCAGTTGAATTCATAAGCAGGAGAAATTCAATATACTTGTAAATGCCTCTCACAACAGAAAACAAGGGAGATAAAACACTGAGGCACAGAACTATTTATTTCTCTCTGATTATTTGAATCCTAGAAGCAGGGAGGCCTTTTCATTTGTTACTTGCAAGATGGCATCTTGGTGATGACATGCAGAACAATTCACTGGTGCTTATTTTTAATGAATAATAAAAAAGTCAAAGTATTTTTTTAAAGATCAGAAAAAGATTCTAATATCCAATTATTGTCAGTTTTGTTTGTTGTTCTCCAGTCAGCTTCATATTTTATACTTCTCCTTCCACAGCTATAAAGTGATTTTATTTGTAAATGCCTATGCTAGGAATCAAAACACAAGGCCTTGTGCTTGCTATCGCTGACCACATCCTTGTCCCTAAAGATGGTTATTTCTTAGAAGCTATTTTATCTGTGAAATTATTGCTTGTGTTAACATTTCTAAAGAGACTTTGCAAGCATTCTGTAACATGCACAACATTATGTACAATTGAAAAATAGGGTCATCATTATTATAATTACTTAGAATTGGCACTTATTTTGTCCCAAAATTTTTATTGTTATAGATAATTCCATCACAAATATCTTATATAAAGAGCCCCCTTTCTTCTGTTAAATCGTTTTCCTCAGATAAATTTGCAAGGATCAAATCACATATTTTTGTGCTTGATGGATAGAAACATACTGCTGTTAAAAAGGTTAGTCCAACTTACCCTGGAAGTTTGGGTCATATAGGAGCAACATGGAGGAAGAGGCTTCTGAGTATGGAAGAAGGGAGACACATGAAAGAGTAGCAGGGGTTAAATAAGTGTTGACTAGTGAAATGCATCAGTGAATGAATGAATGAACGTATGAACAGATAGCTACTTTAAAATGCACAATTCCTTCCATGGAAGAAAAAGCAGATGTGAATAACACATTTTTCTGGCACAACAAGTGATTACATTTTCTTCCAATGTTTTGTTCAACAATTGAGTAAGCAGTAGCTTCCCAAAAGCTTAAAAGTAGAAGAAAAATGTTCTTTTCTATGTGATTATTTTTATTATAATTGACCATGAACTTCCTAAATACAGCCCTCAGAAGAACAACACACTCTGTCATCATATTCAGTCTTTAACTGAATCTATTTGGAAGGCAATTACCTGTCTACAATGGATTGGCCATCTGCTTCCTGGTAATTACAATAAGCATGTCACTTAGCTCCAGGATGCACGTGCCTTCAGTGTTTCTATGGAACCACATGATTGTGATTGTGCTCAGAAAACAGTGAAACACTCATACAAATACATGTATGGTTACATGTGCTGTGCATGTGTGTGTGAATGAAGGTTGCTGTTTGATCCTTTATCCCAGGTTGCCATAGTAACCTCAAGAAAAAAGCACATCTGCTTTCCCTGATGTCTCATAATAACAAGTACCAATTGTAACAACCAGAGATTGAGGGCTTGCTAACACACTGCCAAGTGCTGAAATTCTACACACACCACCGGATGCTAACAAAGGCCCAAGCCAAGATGGTCTTAGGCCTACCTAGGTAGGTTGATCCCATTTCAAGATAATAAACAGGAGCAGAAAGAGTAATTTCTCTAAGGTCTTGTAGGAAGTGATTCTAGTGGACATACCACCCTGAATGCCCGATCTCCTCTGATTTCAGAAGCTTAGCTAGGGTCTGGAGAGATTGCTCAGTGGTTAAGGCACTTGCCTCCAGTGCCTAAGGCCCCCGGTTCAATTCCCCAGAACCCACATAAGCCAGACCCACAAGGTGGTGGCCCTGGTGCATTTGTGCATTTCTCTCTCTCTCTCTCTCTCTCTCTCTCTCTCTCTCTCTCTCTCTCTCTCTCTCTCTCTCTCTCTCTCTCTCTTTCTCTCTCTCTCTGCTTGAAAATGAATAAATAAAATATTTTTTTAAAAAGAAGCTTAGCTAGGTCCGGCCTGGTTAGTAATTGGAAGGGAAAAATTGGTTTCTAAACCAGATGTGTGTGCTTAACAGTCCACATTCATAACTACTGTGTCCTTTGAGATCACAAAAATTGGTTTATTTGCTACTTGGAATTTTATAAAAATTTAGCATTTATCTGATGAATAAGGAAGAATAATTGCCAGAGTATTTCTGGCTACCTTTATGGATTCAACCATTGCATTTCAGCAGCCCCTCCATAGTACTTCTACACCATGCCTGGCTGAATATCTCTGGCTCAGTTTAGAGTCTATTGAGGCAGCTTTGGGTGCTGAAAAACATACAGATCTTACCTTGTTTTTACCCAAAGAATGTCTTGCTAAAGTTACCAAGTCTGTGTAAACTAACTGGCATTTGCATTAGCCTGCTTTGGCTACAAGCATTTCAAAATTAAATCCTCTCTTTCTTCTGCACCCTTCATATGCCCCTCACGCAGTCCCACATCTGGAGTCCCCTTCACTGTGAATGGTCCCATCAGAGGCAGGGTCCCTCAACAGCATTAGTGGGTGCAACTGTTCCATGATTTTTTCTTCATCCACACCCACAGCCAGACAAGAGAATCACCACTCTCATTTTCCTCTAATTGCCCCCTGCAGACCACAGTGTTATTACAGGAGTCCCCAAACCAAAATTCTTGCACCCACTATTGGCTATTGGTACACCACTGTAACCATAATGATCTATATTCTCCCCTTTTCCTGAAAGACCATATGATCCCATAGTGTTCATGAAATGAGCCTCTAATCCTGCCTCGAGCCCACATGGTCCTGCATGTTGTTGTCTATCTCCTGCCCTCCTTGGGTCCAAAGAAGCCCCAGTCCTCCATCCCAGCCTCTCTGATTCAGATCCCAGTTCTGAAGGTTTCTTCTTCACTCTGGGCCTTTGCACTGCTGATTTCCAACTCCCCAACTCCTGCGCACTTACAGCTCTATGTGGGAAACACTCTTGATGCAAGCTTTCCTCTGCTCTTGGGGTCACAGGACATGTCCACCTAGGAGCTCTAATAACAACTTGGACTTCCCCATCATTGCATTTGTCCCACTCTTTTGCAATAACTTACTTCTCATCATATTCCTATCCCCAGTGACAGATGGGAAGAGTGTAATCCACCTCAGTCATCTCCTCTCTCTAGGATCTAGGACGGATAGTTGATAGGAGTTACATTTATTGAATGACTGGTTAACTCATACTAATGACAGGGAACTTACCTGAAAAAGTATGCCTAGATGTGGGCACTGTCAAGAAGATTGCTAAATTTTTAACTAACTAACTTATTTGATTATTTATTTGTGTGCGTGTGTATGTTCATGAATCATGGGCACCACCATGGTGTGTGTGTGTGTGTGTGTGTGTGTGTGTGTGTGTGTGTGTGTGTGTGTGTGTGTGTGTGTAGGTCAGAGGACAATTTTCATCACAGTACTCTCCTTGTACACCTCATTTGTGGGAGGCAGGGTTTCTCGGTCTGGATCTTGCTCTGCTGTTCTTTGGTGCACTCCAAGAGAGCTTCCAGGAAATTCTCCTGTCTCCACAGCCCATCATGGTGTCAATATCAGTATGCTGGGATTACAGAAGCCCACCTTGGCTGTCGAATGTTTACCTGGGGCCTGGGGATAGATAGAATTCAGCTTGAGAGGCGAGGACATTATCAACTGAGTCATCTCAGTCCCAATGTGGGCATTTTTGTCATTTCAAATCCCTAAAATTTTAGATTCCTTTCTTCATCTTGACTAGTTTATGGGTTGTTTTGTGCTTGTGTTTTGAGGTAGGGTCTCACTTTCGCCCAGGATGACGTGGAATTCATTATGTAGTCTCAAACTGGCCTCAAACTCATGGTAATCCTCCTGCCTCTGTCTCCCAAACCCTGGGATTAAAAGGGTGCACCACCACTCCCGGCCATCTTGGCTAGTTTACATGGTCAAGTGTTTGCAAATCATTCTTAGATTTTTGTAGGAGGGTAGGTGATAGTCAGCATGGATAGGGTCTGAAAAGAAGAAACATTTATGTGAAAAAATACTCCAAATGACATGAGTGAGTAACCCTAGGTATATAAATGTTGAGAAAGACAGCCACTGACGGGGATATGGCTAATGATGCAAGACCCTGTCCTCAGGCTCCCAGCTTCTGTGTGCGCACTAATGGTAGGTGATCTTCCCTGGCTGTTCTGTACTGGGGAAGGGTGGCAATGGAGTAATATAAAAACTAATACAATAAACGTTTGGAAATGAGTGAAGATTTTAAAAATAAAAGAAAAAGTGAACTTTGAAACATAGTAAATATTATAATATCAGTCAGTACTTCCTCCTTGCTGGGATGGGTGATGGTTATGCCCCCACCCACCAGAGAGGTCTTGAGCTCACTGCCCATGTGAAAGCCACTGCTCGTCAGTCCAATTCAAACCTTTGAGACTACACTGGTTTCTATGTAGTGTTTCTACAGAGTGCACACAGGTTACCTGCTGGGTTGAATGTCTGCCCAGGCATCAGCAGGGTTCAGCTCTCTCTCAGTAGTCTCCCATCCCACAGCATGCAGTGCAATATTAGGATAATTCCCACTCAGCCAGCTTCTGTCTTAATTGTGTGCTAGTGGGCCATACATTCCCCATGTGGACTTCAGTGTCCAAGGCTCTGAAGTGGCCAGGCCTACGCTTACAGTTTCCTTTGAAAGTGGATATGTTTTTCTTACCAGGGCTCATTCTGAGTGTTCTTCTGCCAGCAACTGATGCTTTAGCTTGAGGGTTTTTAAAAATATATTTTATGTATTTATTTACAAGGAGAGAGAGAGAGAAGAGAGACAGACAGAGAGAATGGATGCACAGGGTCTCCAGCCACTGTAAAGGAACTCCAGATGCGTGCACCACTTTGTGCATCTGGCTTTACGTGGGTGCTGGGGAATTGAACCTGGGTCATTGGGCTTTCAGGCAAGTGCCTTAATTGCTGAGCCATCTCTGCAGCCCAGCTTGAGCATTTTAACAGCTAAGCTTACATCATGATTCTGTAGAGTTGAGTGAGGCCTCATGCTCTTAATCATTGGAGTATGGGGGTGTCTCTGGGGTGTAGAGACATGGTTTTGCCAAGTTTTCTACTCTCCCTAGCATAGTGGTTTGATTGCAAAATGTCTTGCCGGGTCTATTCTTCCTTCCTTGCTCTGAAGACCTGGCACTAAGTGGTTTCCCAGCATCTCTTCATGTTCTTAATGGAAATATTTCTGTCATGCCTTTGAGTAATTTAATACTTTAACACTCACTCCTTCTGTCTTTGAGCATATCCTTGGAAAGGGAATGAAATTTTATTATCTGCAATTCTTTATTCCCAACACATTGAAAACTTCTTATTACAGGAGCTGTCAGAGAGAAAGTGACGTATAACATGTATATGCCATGAAGAAGAGAAAGATTTTGTTAAATAGCAATGCATGATTCCAAAGTACTTTTCAAATGTCTGTGAAAGGCCTGACTTGAACACTGAAATGTTCCAGGAGAATTATTACTGATTACATGCTTTTCTTGCCATTGAGCAGAGTTTAAATAGGATCGCTGATCTAAAATACTCATTTTGAAAATTACTTCACACAAAAATAAAAAGATTAAATACTTGATGCTTTCAGTGAGGGTCTTTAGAGACAGGCTCTCCATAGCCTTTTTGTACTCGGTAATCTCTATTAAGGATGATTAGTGTCAATATTTAAATTAACCAAAGAAGCAATTAATGCTATTCTTATAAAATGAAAATGAATTAGGTCTATAAGAATCTTTTTGCTCTAAAATTGTGTATAACAATTACATTATGCCTTCTTCACTAAGAAAAGTACTTTTTGATGTAGATCTATGTGCATTTTTTAAAAAAATGAACTATGATCCCAATTAACTTTTTATCTAGTTTATTTATTTGGAGAGATTCATTTTTTAATATGTAATTACTTGGGGTGCTAAAACTTTTTTCCCAAGATTTGTGATTTCTTAGGAACATGTGGAAAATTAAATGATCCAAAATTTCTTGACCAGGATTAGAGACACAAATATCTTAGATCTGAAGTTTTGTTGTCAAATTGGCCTGTTAGTAATCTTGGATGGGTCTCTGATGTTGTTTACAGGAAGGCAGCCCTCTCAGTAGGGGGGCAGGGTGTAAGGAGGCTCAGGGGAGCTAGACACAAACATCTTTTCCTGAGAGGGCAGTGAAAGAAGGAAATTCCAGAGAATCAGGGAATTAACAAGTCTGGGAAGGGTTGCAAGACTCTGCCCTAAGGCTCTATAAAAGGGGAGAAAAATCTCTCTCCATCCCTGCCTGTTTACTATTGTATGTATGTGTGGTGTTAGTAATTGATGGCATCTCTCTCTCTCTCTCTCTCTCTCTCTCTCTCTCTCTCTCTCTCTCTCTCTCTCTCTCTCTCTCTCTCTCTCTCCCTGTGAGGGGGTAGATAGGAGGCAGCATCTTTTACTATTATGAACTTTTCCTGGATCTGTACTTTCAATAAATCCTTTCCTCCCATAAACTGTGCCTAGTTTGGAGGTTCATCCCATTGGTGTGTGGCTGACTTCAACAGTTATAGAACATAGGACTCACAGCACTAATTAGAACTACAGCTCAGTAAGTCCTTATTAAGGACTTGGCTCTGCAATGATCCTGTGAATAACATAAAATTAGATAGCAAAGTGAGAGAAGAAGGAACCCTTCCATGGCAGTGAAAATGGGTAAATGTTAATGGAAGCCATCAGAAATATAGGCTGGAGCTATAGGATTGTGGGTCTTTAGTTTCCATAGACAGTGATGATCAGGAGAGATATGGGTCATATAGAATCTCCTGGAAGCCTGCTTGCAAGGTCTGTTATTACATTGCTAGTCCAAGCAACCTTGAAGGTCAGATCAGGAGACGGTCTCACAGAGAACACAGATTCTCTTCTAAATTGGTTTATCAACCTCTTCATTTACTGACTATGAGCCAAGTAAAAGAATCACATTTTATGGAATTGTTTCCAATTGAGATCCAAGTGTAGAATTTTAAGGTGCTTTGTCTATATAAACAGTTGAATTAGAGCCAGAGCCTTATATTTTGGGACTTTAATTAATGTGCCACTTACACAAATAAAATCATTAATCAATCAAACCACAGATTAAGTAGCACTCTCTCTCGCTCTCTGTCTCTCTGTCTCTCTGTCTCTCTGTCTCTCTCTCTCTCTCTCTCTCTCTCTATATATATATATATATATATATATAATCATAAGTGATACCACAACATAAGCCATAGTCTCTGAAGGAAATTATGATGTTGATGCTGAAAACAGAAGTAATTAATGAATGTAAATTCCACTACATGAAGCATTATCTACAACTAAATATAGCATCAGTTCAGAAAAGATAAGACTAAATTGGCTTTAAGATTCATAATGGTCTTTTCCCATTAACACCACACACACACACACACACACACACACACACACACACACATTGTCTAATCTATGTGAGTTTTCACATCATTGTTTTTCATGTTTTGTTTTGTTTTGAAAATGTCAGGATTGGTGAAGAATGGCAGTGGACTGTTGGCAGTGATTGCTAGTGAAGTCACAAGAAGTGTAAGAAAAGAAACTAGGCTTGTGGTTGTGATAATCATCTTTACTATCTGTAGGATTGCCATGGTTGGAGAGATCATAGGAAATCTGCTCCTGTAGACGCATCAAACATGAATAGAGTAATGTTATGAACATGTAGGTGAATTCTTTCTCTCCACTTACATTTTATTTTGTACTTCGTGACTTTTATGCTTGGATTTTTGTCATATGTCACTCTTACGTATATAAAAGGGTGATAAGTGAAAGAAATTGGCTAATTTTATTTTTAAAGTTAAAACAAACACATCACAAGTGACCCCTCTCAGTGATTTTAAAATAATGCTAATTTCAGAAATGTCAAAATGCCATAAATATGAACAGTAGCAAATAGTGCTCTTCACATACCCACTACCTTGCTTAATGTGCCAACCGGTTCTCAACATCATTAACACCTGGCATATACCAGCCTGGCACAATGCTCTCATTTCTACCAAAATCAACCACTATTTTGCATTTATCATCCCCTTATTCTTTTGCATACTATTACCTAATAAGTCTCCCAAATAATATACTGTTGGGTCTAAAGTGTCAGCATATGTAGACCCTTCAGGCAAGGATTATCATTCCAGTTTATATGGCCACAGAAATATGCTCAAAAGCTCTTATTACTGTCTGGGGAAATAATGTTTTCAGGAAGTCATCGGACAAATAACAGTCTTAAATTCAGGAGGAGGTTCTGGGAGAGGCATATGCCTGCGTCTATGGCACACGGGCAGATTGAGGCCAGACTGTCGAAGTGCCCAAATGTCATATGGAGGAAGTTGGATTTCATCCTGGTTCTGTCTGAGCCACCTGGTCTGTTTATAGGATGTGGCAGGAGGCAACCTCTCTTCATGGGGTTCTTGTGACCTCAGAAACATGGATTCATGTGGGGAAAGACAGAGGCAGGAAAACTAAAGAAGACACAATGAACGGCAGCCCAGAAAATGGACATAAGGATGCCAACGGTGACAATGCAGGAAACTGTAAAGCAGCCCAGAAGGATACCTGTCATGGAGGTGTGTCAAGAATGGAGACAGGTGGAAAGGAGACATCTCAGAGGATTTGAAATGAGGCAACTAAGAAACCTCTGGCATGATTAGGAGGAGGAGGGAAAGTCAGGAAGAACTGACTTTGAAGAAAACAATAGTATGTTTAGTTTGGGCCACAGAAGACGTGACATTCATTCATTAACTCATTCATTCATGCATTCAATATTTTTTAAATATTTTATTTATTCATTTTCTAGCAAAGAGGAGAGAGAGAGACAGAGAGAGAGAGAGAGAGAGAGAGAGAGAGAGAGAGAGAGAGAGATCACCAGGGCCACCACCTTGTGGGTCTGGCTTATGTGGTCCTGGGGAATTGAACCCAGGGCCTTAGGCACTGGAGGCAGTGCCTTAACTGCTGAGCCATCTCTCCAGCCCCAACATTCAATATTTTTAGGTGTTTTCAACATGCCAAGTAACATGTTAGAAGCTGGGCACACAATTATAACAAAGACAATGTGCCTGTGGTGAAGTAACTAAGAGGCAACTGATCACATACAATTTTAATATGTTCAGGTTCCAATAATGTTTCAGAAATCAGTATTTTTAACATGATGATGAAGAGGGTGATCCTAAAAGTTTGCGAGCACCCACACACAAATGTAAAGGCAGGGAAAACACAGAGCTCAGTGTAATAAATCTTGATATCTATAAAATGTATAGGGAGTAAAAACATCTGTTTCTTTGCATAATTTGAAACATAGGAGCATAATTAGAAGACCAAATAAGATACTGTTTCTGCTGACTCTTGGCAGATAACCAATTAGTATTAGAGTTATTGCCTAAAAAATGACAGCTCAGATACCTAAGAGAGACTTAGAACCCCAAGCCAACAACCATGAAATAAAGGTGAACTATTGTAACCAACCTAACTTAGCAAGACTCCAGGGAAAGCAACCTGATTGCATCATCTTGGGTGCATCATAGGGCCTGTAGCTGTCATTGAAACCAGTATGCACTGACTCATGAAAGTCTGTTGTTGAATTTTTAGTAATTTTGTGAGCCAGTTATGAAATACCGATGTTATGAAGCATAAGTTATATAAACTTATAATTTATAAATCTTACTGAAACAAAATAAATATTCAAGACTTGTCACTCTCCAACAATACACTCTACCTTGAAACGTGCTTATTCAGACATCTTTTTCCTTGCCTCTTCTGTCTGGTGGGAACACTGATAACAGGGTGCCTCTGAACACATACACCCAACTCTTGTGCAGTGACATCATGTTCGTAGGTGGGTGTATTTATACCATAGAAATTGGTGAAAGATACAAAACAAGCTTTGGTTTATTGTTTTGTTCAGTATCTAGATCATTACCTAGAGAGTAATGAAAAAATGTGATACAAAGTGAGAGAGGGAGAGGAAAGACATGGGTTTGGTCAAGTGTTGGGCCCCAGCCTAACTGAGTAACCTTAAGCTAAGTTTTATTTTTATTTATTTATTTTTTTAATTTATTGTCCATAATGAGTTACAACATTTAGTGGGCAAACAATGAGTTGTTATCCCCAATTCCCCGCTGCCCTCCCCTCCCCCCTCCACTGGATAACCTCCTCCATGGGTCCTCTGGATCAGTCCTTGTGACAGGGGACCATGGACAGCCTAGTATTCAGCCAGGTTCTCCTGGCCATGCCTCTGGATAATCTCCCCCACCACGGCTCTCACAATCTTTCTGCCCCCTCTTCCGCATAGTTCCCTGAGTCATGGCGGATGAGTATTAAGGCTGCTTAAGGTTGTGAGCTTAGGGGTCTTTGTGTCGAAATCATTGGTTTCTGTCTCACTGGCTTATCCTGTGTTGATTTAATGGCTGTGGCTTTGGGCCCCTTGTTCATCCCGTCATTATCTGTGGGGTTCCATTTGGATCCTCCACGATATGACTGTGGTGGGTCCTCTCTTGCCAGAATCTCAGCTATCGACCTACGGTCGGATGGTAGGGTTAGATGGGCCCCAGCTCTCTCGCTGCATCCTGAAAAATACAAACACAATCTCCATCGGAGAGTGAGATCAGTGTAGGTTAACAAATATACACAATTCTGGATTACCTAGATTCTATTTTTAGTAGCCTCCCTGTCACTTGCTCCCATAGTGCATTTCGTTTTGGGAGCCCAAAAGTACGGGATCCGGTGTCTATCGCCCTGAATCCCTAGTTCCAAACAAGGGGTCCCCCTCACTGAGTGGAAAATTGGTCGAATTTGAAAGCTGTTGATTGTCTCCCCCAGGCCCAGGCTCCTCCATTACACCAAGTGCTCCTTTGTTGGTTCGCTGTTCCCTCCCAGTAGGAGGTGTGGTCAGCCTACTCATGGCCGCAGATTGTGTTTCGTGACAATCGTCTCTGTTTACTCCAGCTGTCGTTGATCAGTTTCCCCTGGCAGCCTGTGCAGTGCCTTCCAGCA
>PVHP010037375.1:0-17337 GCA_004024765.1 Zapus hudsonius
ATGTCTTTGGATTATACAAAGATGAGAAATTTGAAGTTTCTTGGAGTTGTAGTTAGCTCACACACTGCTGGGATGAACCTCCAAAACCAGGCACAGTTATGGGAAGAAGGGATTTATTGAAGTTACAGATCCAGGGGAAGTTCCATAATGGCAAAAGAGGCTGGCCCCCTTTCATAGGTCCAAGCAGAGAGAGAAGCCATCACCACTACCATATACACATAAGCAAAGGGAGGGGAGAAGAGAGGGGAGGGGAGGAAGAGAGATTTCTTTCCTCTTTATATGGCCTTAGGTTGGGGTCTTGCAATTCTTTCCCAGACTTGTTGATTCCTGAGTCTCTGGAATTTCCTTTCTACACTGCCCTCCAAGGAAGGCATATTTGTTTCTAGCTCCCCTGAGCCTCCTTACATCTTGCTTCCTACTGAGAGGGCTGCCTTCCTTCCTGTAAACAACCTGAGACCCATCCAAGATTACTAAACAGGTCAAGTTGATAACAAAACTTAACCGTCACACTTGGTGAGAGGTTCAGGAAAGAAAAAAAGTTAGGTACCAATGAAACGAACTTCAGTTAAGAAACTCTGGTTAGCAAAGCTTCAGAGATGGGTGAGGGGCAGCAGAAAAGTCCAATGAGAAAACCATTTTTGCAATAGCTTTTTGTTTGAGGAAGTGTCTCACTTTGGAACTCACACTATATCCCTTGCTGAACTTGAACTCACAGTGCTCCTTGCACCTAAGCCTAAGTGTCAGGATTAAGAGCATGTGTAAGAAGACTGAGAAATTAAAAACACCAGACTCGAGCTCAGACAGACAAACGGACTGATTTTATTCTGGGTTATTGTAATGGAGGCTGTGTTGGGGACAGAAGCTGGAGGACCCCAGGGTGCTGGGAGTGTAGGAAGGACACAGCAGCTTTATAGAATTTACAGGTTGTACTTTTGTCCGGAGGAGACATTCCAGATCCCTGAAAGCAGGTCAGGGACAAATGGTTTTAGGAATGTAAATTAAGCATTTGAAGCAAAATGCCATTTGTAGTTTTCTTTGCTTCCAGACCTTCCAGTCAATTTTGTAACAAAAAGTTTGCCTCTTATTCAGCTCCAAACATTTACTGGAGAATTTCATTGTCCAGCACTCCACACAGTTACAGGTGTTCAAGTGACAGACTGCCTTCAGGTCCTACCGTCAGTTTGATGGTTTCTGTGTGAGGCACTTCTAAGATGAGATCCCATTCTTAACTGGGAAAAAAAGAAGATTTAAAAGTCTCAGGGTGCAGCCTGTCTGATGAACTCAAAGGATGCCACATTTTGCGATCTCTTGGCTGATATCACTGAGGGCCACTGGCTTCTGAGGCCATGCGCAGCCTTCCCCGTTTCCCTGACATGTTGGTAAGGGAGAGTCAAGTCTAAAAGGGAATATCAAGCTGACTGGGCTTTTGGCTCAAACCAAGCAACACTCTTGTGTTCTTTTTTTTAAATATTTTATTTATTCATTTTCAAGCAGAGAGAGAGAGAGAGAGAGAGAGAGAGAGAGAGAGAGAGAGAGAGAGAGAGAGAGAGAGAGAGAACCAGGGCCACCACCTTATGGGTCTGGCCTATGTGGGTCCTGGGGAATTGAACCTGGGGCCTTAGGCACTGGAGGCAAGTGCCTTACCCACTGAGCCATCTCTCCAGCCCGCACTCTTGTGTTCTAACTGTAAAATGTGTGTAGCCTGAGTTGAACCACCAGACAGAGAGCCTCGCTATAGTAACATCAGACAGCTGCATCAAAGAATGTTTCTGTTTTTGCTTCTGGTTACTAACAGAGATCAGTTATTGCCTTAAAATTATGTAAATATTGATTACATAACTGTTTTATGACCAATACAACATACTGTATTATTTTATGAAAAGTCATAATGATGTGAGTGCCACATCTTCTTTCTGTACAAATGATATAAATATCTGTAAAATATTATAATTATGATAATGTATAAGATAAAAATAATACAAATATAATAACAATTTATTAAAAAAGAAGGAAGGATAGGACTGCTTACAACACAAATTTCCAGACACAAATTGGCCTTGGTAGAATTCATGATTTTGCAATGCCTGATAATAGCTACACATAATGGGAGGAAAAGATGATGACACCGTAACAGAACAGAGACTAATTGAGAGGAGGAAATGATTTGAGGGAGGGTGGGAGAGGGAATTATAATAGTTTATGGTCTAGAATTATGGAAGCTATCAGTAAAAGTTAAAATAAAATAAAGAGCCCTTTCAAAGAGCTTATCAGGGGCAGAAGCCTTCTGAAATGTATATTGAGGAACCTGGGATTGTCAAGTTTCCCAAGGCTCTCTCAAGCCAGCATATGGTGGCTGGGAGACACAGAAGGGTTATGGGAGTTTGGTTCTGTAGCATGAGCCACCACACCTGGCTGGCATCACCTTTTTTCAATGTGGTAAGAAAAATGTATCATGTGGCTGGAGAGATGGTGCAGCAACATTTAAGGTGCTTTCCCATAAAGCCTAACAGCCCAGGTCTGTCTGATTCCCTAATACCCAAGTAAAGCCAGATGCACAAGGTGGTGAATGCATCTGGAGTTCATTTGCAGTGGCTAGATGTCCTGGTGTGCCCATTCTCTTCCTCTCTGTCTCTCTCTGCCCCTCTTTGCCCCTCTCTGTCTCTCTTTCTCTCTCTGTATCGCTCTGCTAACAAGTAAAAAATATTTAAAAATATAAAATGCACCACCTTAGTCATTTCTAGGTGCACCGTTCAGTAGTGTTAATTAAGTACATCCACACTGTTGTGCAACCTATCCCCAGAGCTTTATCATTATCCTGCAAACCTGAAACTCTACACCCATAAAACCATAGCTTCCCTGTCTTCGTCTCTCAAGCCTTAGGCAACCAATCTGATAATGTTAGAGTGATGTGGTAGCTTGTGCAATATGACCTCTTTCATTGCCTAAAACAAGATAAATCTATATTGCTCTTTAAAGTTTCAATGCAAGTTGGATCACTCAGAAGTGGGTGACTTCTGTGATGACATTCAGAAACCAGCTAGAGGCTGAAATGACACATGGCCATCTTTTTACTCCCTGGAGCATTGGACATTGGCTTGTCTTTTTTTTTAATTGCCACTTTTTTTGTAGTGTGAAATCTGACGAATCCTACATACAGGTTGCGTGTTCATTGTGCTGAGTATAGGCTACTGAAAGCCCGCTGAGGCCAGCACTGCCTGTCTATTCTCACGTGCCCCTAGCGGCACAACCACACTCCCTATAGATTCTCACCTATGTGCACAATGCACTTGGATCATATCCACTGCTCTCGTTTCCCTGTCGCATTCCACCTTCCTTTTCCTGCTGGTCTTCTTTCTCTTCCAAAATGTAATAATATCTTAAAGTTTTCAATTAAGAATTGCTGTCGGGCATGGTGGCGCACACCTTTAATCCCAGCACTTGGGAGGCAGAGGTAGGAGAATCACTGTGAGTTCAAGGCCAGCCTGAGACTCCAGTGAATTCCAGGTCAGTCTGAGCTAGAGTGAGACCCTACCTCGAAAAACCAAAAAAAAAAAAAAAAGAATTGCCAATTATCCAGATGCAGTGATGCACATCTGCAATCCAGGTACTTGAGAGGCCTGAGGAGATGGGTTTGAGCCCACTTGGGGTTACCTAGGGAGTTCAAGGACAGTCTGTAACTTAGCATGTCCCTGTCTCAAAATTAAAATTAAAAAGTTATAGAGCTGTAGCCCAGCAATAGCATGCTGAAGTACCATTAAAAGATGAGCTAATGACAGAATTCTCATTTAATAATAAGAATTGCAAGGTATCAATCATAGAAGGGAGTGAAGAAAAAAATTTCTTCTGAAGAAAAAAATTCAGTTTTCCTTTTAAATTACAGCAGCAAAAGGCTTTCCTGCCTTTACCAGTTTTCACATTTATTTTAGCTGAGGCATGCAAAGTCTTTATAGAGAATTCTAGACTCTGACTTTGACATTCGGTAACTGCTGAGTTCATAGTTGAGATAGATACCTGCGGGTGGTAAGTGATGTGCTGAATCCCGTCTGAACCGTGTGGATGCGGCCGTGTTCACAGGGAGAGGAGAGGATGTGTAATCTGATGGCTGCCAGGAAGCAAATCCTTTCACGGGGATTTGGCAGCTTGGCTCGGCGGCCCAGGGCACATTGCTTTCATTCCACTGACTGTTAAACTGGTAACTTGCCAGCGTAACAGGTGAAGATCGGTGAGTGGGTGGTGATCTCTGGGATACAGACTAGAGGAGCCAGGAGTTCTGAATTCCGTTGGCAACAGCTCCTTCTCCTGGGGTGAATTATATAGTAGTACTACTGTGGCCTACTTTCCAATTTATTTCTGGTTCTAAAAGGGTGTGTTTATGCCGTAAATATGTTTGTAGGACTATAGGGAAAGATACCATAGAACACGATTATTACTAGAGTCTGCATGAATTAAGTGACAACAGATGTTTCATGCAAATATAAATTTGATCCTATTCTATTTAGAATTTTTAAATGTTTTTCACACTTTTAATTTTTAATTGATATATATGCAATGTACATATTAAAGGGCTGAAGGCCAACATTCCAATACATGCATACAGCTATTTAGAATTTTCTTTACATAGGGTTATTTTATCTGTCAATCAGACCAGAAACTCTGTTGAATTTCTATTGCTTCCTGGGTCACCCATGGAGAATATGAGAGGTATAGATAGGAAGAAATTAATTAGTTCTTGATTTATTAATTTGAAAAATAATGAGACTAGGACCTAGTCAGATATACCATTTACATATAGAGATTACGGGGAAGGAATGGACTGAAAAACTTCCAGCTGCCATGCACTCATGTTCCTTAGATTTCACACAGCTTTTCTATAAATCAGAAGAGTGATTAAAAACTCTAAAAGATCCTACTACCCTAAAAACAGTGCTTTTACTAACATGATGCTGATGGAGAACTTAGAATAGTAAACTCATTGAAAGCTAGTTCTCTAAAAATAATTCCTACAAGTAGGATTCTTTTCCAAGTTATGTTTAGAAAGGTTAGCCATGTGGGCTTGCTTTTCTCATGGAAGAGAGAAAAGGAGAAATCTCAAAATTGGTTCTCTCTTCAATCTTGCAAGCAGAGTTTTGCTTGGGATCCGGTCTTCCATCTGGGTGGTTAATTCTCACCAGCACCATCTTCAGCCCAGAACCCTTTCCTTAGGTTAGACAGACTTCTTAGACAGTCTCATAGGGTTGATTGTTCCACTCTGCAGGCTGAGAAGACAGACAGATGCAGAAAGCTGGGGGTAATGGAAACAGACAACTGAAGTATTTTTGTCTCCCTCTTCTAAAGCAGTTCATGGCTTCCAGGAATTGCTCATCATTGAAAGATTTATTTTTCATCTAACACATGGCAGGTAATGGACACATAATGGGTTTCAGGGCTCTGGCTCAGACCTGCCATACCTGTAGATGTCACTGGAAGATCAATGTCAGGATTGCACCTGCCCTTCTGTTGACACTCAGATAGGACCAGCCTAACTGGGTACCATGTTGATCGACAGTACTGGTCTCCTTCAAAAAGAAATCTCTGAAACAGAAATGGTTGTAATGTGCTCTGACCCAAAGACCCCATCTGACGCCTCTTCTCCTTTCTCTGAAGCCTCTGCCGCCCTGCCAGGACTCCGTGGAATCCATGCAGGTGTTCAGACAACACTGCCTAATAGCAGAAGAGTATCATGAGGTCAAGAAGGAGATCGCCCTGCTTGAGGAAAGGAAGTAAGTACTTTGCCTCTTTTACTGGGTAAAGACAGGTGAGGGGAGATTTAGGAAAGATGCACACAGCCTTGCTATAGATTAAGTGCTTTACTTTCTATGGTAGCAGAAAGAACTGCAGGCATGCTTCTCTCTCTCTCTCTCTCTCTCTCTCTCTCTCTCTCTCTCTTTCTCATGTGCTATATATATATATGTATTTGGTTTTTTGAAGTAGGTCCTCCCTCTAGCTCAGGCTGACCTGGAATTTACTATGTAGTCTCAGGGTGGCCTCAAATTCATGGCAATCCTCCTACCTCTGCCTCCCTAGTGAATGCTGGGATTAAAGGTGTGTACCACCATATCTGGCTCAATTTTCATTTTTATAAAATATTTTTATTTATTAGAGATAGAGAGAGAGAGAGTATAGACACTCCAGGGCCTCTTGCTACTGCAAATAGACCCTAGATGCACACACCACTTGGTGTATCTGGCTTTATGTACACAGGTACTGGGGAATTGAACTTGGGTCATCAGGTTATGCAAGCATGCACCTTTAACTGCTAAGCTATCTGTCCAGCTCAATTTTAATTGTTTTAAAATTTACTGTATTTATTTAATTATTTATTTATCTGTGTGTGTGCAGGTCAAAAGACAACTCCCAGGTGTCTGTGCTCCACCTTCTTTGAGACAGGGTCTTTTGCAGCTGTCAAAAACTGCCAGGCTGCAAGAAGACATCAGAATTAGCTGGCCATGGGGCTGCAGATTTGCCAGGTTCTGGCTCCCTTGGGCATAGGCACTTTGGGATCACAGACGCATGTGCCACTCTGCTTCTTGCTTTACTAGGTGCCTCAGCAAGCTTTGCACGCAAGTGCCTTAAACCACTGAGCTATCTCCTCAGCCCTAAAATTTAACTGTATTAATACAAGATTTTAGTTCAAGGAATTAAAATGAACAAAATACCACCCAGAGCCGTGTTCTTTGTGAGTCTTCCCAGCAGCTGCAGAACGCTCAGGCTTGGGTGGATTTTAATTGACGCTTAAATGTTTTCCCACATTCAGTGATGAAGACACTGGGGTCACATTTGAAAGTTACATAAATGTCTTAGTTGAATAACTGCATTCTGCAGTCTAAGGAAGTTTTTATCTCCACAGCTTTTCATTATCATTACAGTTCTGCTGCGGGGAGTTATAGAGTTCTATTAATTAGAGCCCTTTAATTTTACTCACTCATTTTTTTTTTTTCAGAATCCTCTGTTTTAATTACGCTGGATTCTGCTAACATCTAACCCAGGGACTCTTTCTCAGTTTTTTTTTTTTAAGTATCACCTTCACAGCACTGGCCGGTGTGCATGCTTATCTTCACTAGGTAACCTGTTGAAGATTTGCAGCTCTTTTTTAGTAGTGGTGAGTGCATAAAACCACAAACAGTTGGGCATTGCCCAAAACTGAATCCCAGATGCCTCGTACATTACATGGCACGAAAGATTTTAAAAAATTATTGCCAGGATGTGAAACAGCTCAGCATATTACAGCTCTTTAACTTCTCATTTCTTTCGCCCTTCATCTAAAGGGAGTGATGCATGCTCTATTCATCATTTGTTTGCTCATTATAATTTATTTTGTATTAAAATGCACAGCTTTTTTTGTTTTTGTCTTCTTTTTTTTAAACTTGGTAAGTCAATGAGTTTATTGGGTTACACACAGGAGCATGGGAGACTCAAAGGCAGCTGCATCACCCAGGAACCCACCCCAGCATGGGGGTGCTTTCCTTGAGTCCCTTGCCCAATTTGTAGGCAGCTGCACCAAAGAATCTCCTTTTCTCCAGCAATTATTTCCTAATTATGCAACTTTAGGGAGAGGCTTTGTCTTCTTTTTGAAGTAACTGACTAAAAAGAGAATAAATAAATATGAGTGTTGCTGGCTCCTATGTTCTTTATCTCCTTTCTTTCTTTTACTACCTTCCTTCCTTCCTTTCTTTTCTTTTCTTCCTTCCTTCCTTCCTTCCTTCCTTCCTTCCTTTCTTTCTTTCTTTCTTTCTTTCTTTCTTTCTTTCTTTCTTTCTTTCTTTCTTTCTTTCTTTCTTTCTTTCTTTCTTTCTTTCTTTCTTTCTCTCTCTCCCCCTCCCTCCCTCCCTTCCTTCCTTTCTCTCTCTTTATTTCTCTCTCTTTTTTTGAGGTAGGGTCTCACTCTAGCCCAGTCTGACCTGGAATTCACTAGGTAGCCCCAGGGTGGCCTTGAATTTATGGAGATCCTCCTACCTCGGACTGCTGAGATTAAAGGCGTGTGCCCCTTCCCTTGGCTGCTGGTTCCTATTTTATATAAGAATTATGCCTCTCTTGATTGTCCCTTGCTGTAGGGTCAGTTTTAAATTTTTATTATTTTAAAATATTTTTATTTATTAGAGAGAGAGAGAGAGAGAGAGAGAGAGAGAGAATATGGGCATGCAGATCCTCCTGCCACTGCAAAGGAACTCCAGACCTATGTGTCACTTGGTGTGTGTGGCTTTATGTACATGGGTACTGGGGAATTGAACTCAGGCCGTCAGGCTTTGCAAGCAAGCACCTTTGACTGCTGAGTCACCTTTCCGGCCCTCTAGTCCATTTTTAAACGAATGAGACTGAAATGTATTTTGTTTTGATAAGCTTAAGACATTCCTGGAACTCCTTTGAGACTCCCCATCCAGTGGCTGGACAACAGAGCCTGATGGTAGTGTGCGGCTTGTAGCAGACTAACTACTGCAGTCCTATGAGACCTCAGCCATTTCTCGCTTTCCTTTTGTCATGCTTCAAACCAGACATTTCACCTGGACTTCTGGCTCTACAGGATTAAAAGGTGTTACTAAGAACCAGAAGCTGGAGAAGATAGCTCCGTCAGTAAAGGCCTGTCTCCCAAGGATCCCACTGCTGGGTGCGGTAGCATTCCCCTATAATTTCAGTGCCAGGCGGGCAGAGAAGGGCACATCCCTGGAGCTTCCTGTCAGTCAGTCTAGCATAATCGGTGAGCTCTAGGCCAATGAGAGCTCCTGTCTCAAAAAAAGGTAGGTGGAGGATGAGGAGGTCTATCCAGAGACATTGTCCCCCACACTGAGACAGAATGGTGCATTCATGATGCCACCATGAATACCCACAATCCCACTGAAGGTGGTCTTCAGTAGAATGGGGTTGGGAGAGAGGCGATGGTAGAGGATAGTCCGATGGGGAGATGGTAAATATTCAAGACCTACCATAGTATGTCTAGGTGCTTCTATAGAACATCTCATCTCCTCCCTGTCCCTAACTGCACTGGCCCACTTACCTTTCATGGACGGCAGGTGCCTGCCCACAGGGAGCATGTCCTTGAGGAAGACCCAGCCTGTGTCCCTGTCCACAGGGATCAGCTCTTTCCTTTAGCTAAGGGAGACTCACTGGAAGGATCCCTTTGGCACAGTTTTGTAGACTAACAGTAGCAACAGTTCTGAGTCTATTTCCTGTCTTTATGATGGTAGTTCCTGCAGACATGGACAGGCATTGGCAATCACTTGTGCCCCAATCATCCACTATGGAGCTGTGCATATGGTCAAGATTGAAGGAGGCTAATTTAGTTTATTCCAGGCTGAAGAAATATCTTCTATGGGCACATATTTTGTTTGTGCTTACTATGGTGTGTATCTAAAATACAAAGTTGACATTAGCAAAGGGTGCTAAGATAAATTGCTATGGTTACATACATTAACAAATGAGCTCGATCTTTCCGTGATTATCAGCAGTCACTGTTTTCACTAACACTTTACTGAAGCACAATTTCATTTTGGAACATTTCTTTTCCTGAACAGTCTTTGTTTTCAAGCAAGATAAATCGAGCCATATGGATTTGACCCAATTCATTAGCTTTCCATTTTTTTTATAATTCTGAAGAGAATTTCCCCCCTAACAGTTCACAAAGTGTGACTGATTATGGTGCCTTCAGTAATTGGCTAGCAAAAGCTAGACACAAAGAAAGGTACTAATTAAAGTATTTTGTAAAAGAGTTTTTCTTTATTAAAATCCTGCAGGCATAGCTGAACTTCTCCCTTATCTCCAGAGGAGGTCTCCCTGGATCAAATTTGGGAGAATTTGCTGAGGTACAGTGAAAAGAGTTGGTGTAACTATTATTTGTAATTGTGTCTTTTTTTAAAAAATATTTTATTTATTCATTTTCTAGCAGATATATATATATATATATATATATATATATATATATATATATATAGAGAGAGAGAGAGAGAGAGAGAGAGAGAGCACCAGGGCCACACCTTGTGGGTCTGGCTTATGTGTATACTGGGGAATTGAACCCAGGGCCTTAGGCACTGGAGGCAAGTGCCTTGACCACTGAGCCATCTCTCCAGCCCTGTATTGTGTATTTTGAATGGACAAAGACAGTCGCACATTTTCTAGGATTATAAAGGCACTATGGAATGAATTCAATTCTTTAAATTCATTTCTGGTGTAATACAAATGATGTAGAACATTATTTCTACTTTTTCTTTTTGGATATGTGTGCAATATGCATTTGTGTGTGTGCTCATGTGTGTGTGGGCTCATGTATGTCTGAGTGCACATGGATTTATATACATACAAATAAGTGGCAGAGGTCAATATCAGCTGTCATCTTCAACAGCTCTCCGCTGAACCCTGAGCCCATGGGTTTGACTAGACAAGAGAGTCAGCAAGGCCGTGGATCCTCCTGCCTCTGCGCCCCCCTCAGGGCTGGAATTATAGGCACGTGCCACCATGCCCAGTTTTTATGTGGGTGCTGGTTACATGACCCCAGGTCCTCATTCTTATGTGGCAAGCACTTTACTAACTGAGCCATCTCCCCAGCCCTTCTTTTCAAACCTTTACGGTGACATTTTTTTTCTTTTCACTGTTAAAAAAAAGGTAATTATTGAAATCCATAGAATATTGCCACAGGTCCTGACATGTTAAAACATTCCATTTTTGCTACCATTTTGCCTCTATTGGCCCACATATCTTCTCCAGGAAGGGAGGCAGCCCCTCCCTCTGTTTGCATGTGAGTATACTTCACTTAATGTATATAGTATGGTATTCTTCTTTCAATATTTGGCAAGCATTCAATGCTGCACATAAGGCCTTTTGTGTATGTAAAGAAAGACATTTTATAGCTTTTGAAATCTGTCACCAATTGCTAGGCAGAAAAAATTTCAAGTATGTGATTAAACTATAATCAGCTGTGATGGTTGCTGAGTTCTTTTTAGAGGGGCTTATCTTGTCCAAGGGAGAAACTACTTGTCTGTCTGATCTATGTATGAATCTCTGTGTCACTAGGTGCATTGGTGTTTAGAAGACTGAGAATATTTGAAAAAACATAGGTTTTCAAAAGATCAGAGAATACTTTATTTATTTATTCATTTTTGGTTTAACAGTTTAGGCCTTTGAAGTGTTTTCAGGTTTATACAAGTGTCATCACAATCTTAGAAAGAAATCTTATATTCTTTCACAGTCCCCTTTTTTTGGCTATTGGCAAATACGAATCTATTTTTTTTTCCTGATAGGCTTGCTTCTGGACATTTATAATATGTGTTGTGTTGTGTGTTGTGTGTGTGTGTGTGTGTGTGTGATCATCCAAGTTGTAGCACACACTTCTTTTTATTTTTTGATAATAGCCCATTGTATAAAATGCATTTTATTTATTACTTTTATGCTTTATTTGCTTATTAATAAGAAACAGAGAGTGAGAGCAAGAGCAAGAGAGAAAGAGAGAGAAAGAGTGAGAGAGAAAGAGAGAGAGAGAGAGAGAGAGAGAGAGAGAGAGAGAGAGAGAGAGAGAGAGAGAGAAGATCCAGGGCCTCTTGCTGCAGCAAGAACTCCAGATATGTTCATCTCTTTGTACATCTGGCTTCATGAGTACTGCAGAATTAAACCTGGGCTGGCAGACTTTGTAAGCAAGCATCTTTAACCATTGAGCTATCTTCCCATTTCCCATTTTGTTTATGCTTTCATCAGTTCATGGGGATTTGAGCTCTTTGTTCTTAGCTGTTACTTTTTAATAATGCTACTATAAATATTTGCATAAAAGCTTTTGCATGGACATGTTCTAATTCTTTTGAATACAGACCAAGAAGAGGAACATTGGGTCAAATGATGCCCAGTGTGTAACTCTGACAGGCTGTATTGTGCTAGCAGTGGATGAGGGCTCCGACTTCCTCACTTCTTTGCTAATGCTTGTTTCTGTCGTTTTGATGATGGGCACGCTAGTGGTGGGATGATGCTCATTGAAGTCTGGATTTACATTTTCCTAATGGTCAGTGGTATTGCACAACCTTTCATGTGCCTATTGTCTAGTTCCATCTTTGCTGGGAGAAATGCTTATTTAGAAACTTTGCCCCATTTTGAGTGGATTATCTTTTAGTTATTGGATTCAAGTAAAACATTAGATGGGGGTTTCCATGTGGGGCTGTATAATCATGGTGAATCCTATATTCTTCTATCTTTTTAAAATAAGTAAACTGATGATGGGGAACATCTCATTTAGGGGGACACATGAGTATGGGATAAAGACTACACAAGGAACTTGGAAAAGTTTAGTTTAAAATCAGCTCTATTTTTATTTTCTTTTAGTCATGGTATTTAACTTATCCCAAAATTGCCAATGGAGATTTTGATGTTTAAAGAGAAACACTTATTGTCGTGGGGTATTTCCAAAGGCAGAGATTTTAAAAATTATTTGTGTTCTGAGGAATTATCTAAAAGACTGGGCGTGGTGTCAGCAGGGCACTTTTTAACAACCAAAGGAGGTCCAATTTCCTATTATTTCACTTAGATGATGGGTTCTTGAAAAAGGGTGCTTGGTGGGAAAACATAGAGAATTAAACCTTACCTGCCTAGTTCAAGTACATTTCTGTTAAATATTTATTAGTCTACACAATAAGTTTATATTGTCATAAAGAATGAATACGTGGAGATATTTTTCTTGGTAGGTGTATAAGAATGTAGGTAAAAGTTCTTCATTTTCTGCAGTGTCTGAGGAGGGGCTTCCTGAGTGAACCAGAGAGTTTGAGTTTACTTTCCAGCAGCAAAGTTGTGCTACCTAAGATCAACCTGGTGGCAAGAATCAGCACTGTTGGCCTGCAACTCTATTTAGTAAATGCTACTAGTGATTAGAAGAGCCAGAGGAGGGTCTCGGCTCTCCCCTCTCCTGAGGAGGCAGAGGAATGGACAAAGGGGTTCCCTACATTTGACCGTTAATTTTGTGTGACATTTCAGTATCCCAGACATTACCTTCTGTGGGAGTGCACTTTCCTGCGGGCTCCCATCTTAGTGACTGGCCATTTAACACCACCTTTTCCCAATCATCAGTCTTTGACGTACTCTCTGTTCTGTCTGCACTGTTAAAAGGGACAGGGAGATATTTAGATAGATTTAAATAGATTTCTCTAACTGAGGAAGGAGTCTCCAATCCAATCTATGGGGCAGCAGAGCAAGGATGGATTTGTGCTAATGATGAATGCATATTTTAGTCTCCTGCAACATAAAGCATTTCCTGCTTTATGAAATTAGTCTCCATAAAAAAGCTTCCTTTAGCAACACACTGTCTCTTCTCCCTTTCATCTTCAAACTAAAAATTTTTCAGAATGAGAGTGGCTGATGATCTATGGTAAGCCCAAGGTGATAAACTTCAAGCCGTCAGCCACATCACAGATTCTCAACTTCAAAATAAGATTCCCATAACTACGTTCCTGTATCCCCATATCATATTATATTGAACAAATGAGAGACAAAACAATCAAAGAATCAATACAGGACCACATCCTACCTAAATATCAATATTGAAATTTTCAGATAATCTATGTATAAGTTAGTTTCTATAGGCTGGCATGCCAGGGCTTCATTATAAATTGCTAACAGATGAACATCAATGTCTGTATAAAAAGCCCTGGACAGGACACAGCAGATATTTTAACAATTTTTATTGGAAATCTGTGTGATTGTTTATCAAGTGCATGAAACGAATTTAGAAACCCATTTTGATTATAGTAAACAAGTTAACACTCTCCAACATAGGGAGATTGGACTAGATAATATTGACTGTTTCTTGTGATGTCGTAATTTATTATCTCTATTAGTCCACCAAGCCAATGACAGATGGCTTCAGGAGTTTTCAATGAAGTCAGATAAAGAGTCAGAAAAATAGCCGTTGTTAGACTCAATACCACAAACTCTCAGACCATGATGAGAAGGCAGAAGTCTACTTCCACCTAAATTATTTATGTGACATGGGTAATTGGAAAGGGGAAAAAATATATGATCTGATGGTCAGAGGGCTTATAGCATCTTTCTTGTTTCTAATCCCATGTAGCTTTTACTCATTAATTTCTTTAAGGTAAAGGAGGTCTCTTACTAATGAATATTTAATTATTGACATTTTCTGCTTTAAATGTGCTGAGGGGCACAAAGCACTAACCACGTAATCAGAAGGATGGTTTTCCTTCTCCTTCTCATACTAGCTGTGCGACTCTTGAAATTAAATGGCGACTTTTAGTTTTGTCTCCTCTCCCTTTAAGCTGGAAATTATCTTTCCTTAAAGTAACTTATCCTTCAGTTATTTATTCAGCAAGTATTTATTGGAAGCCTGTTCTATTGTAAACATCTTATAAGGTCAAAGAACTGTGTGTGTGTGTGTGTGTGTGTGTGTGTGTGTGTGCGCACAGGTATCCCGCATTCTCTACCATTGTTCTTGTTGCACACTTCCTCTCCAATGCCTAGTTTTGCTCAGTGGATATCAATTCATTTGCACAAGGCACTCTATCAGGGGTAGGAAGAAGATACTAGAATTTCTGTTCTGATTTTATTTTTGTCCTTATTCCAAGATAAATTTGTTCTAGGATGTTTCAGATTTACAGAAAAATTACAAAAGTAGTATTTCAAAACTCCCAGCCAGGCATGGTGGTGCACGCCTTTAATCCCAGCACCAGGGAGGCAGAGGTACGAGGATCTCCTTGAGTTTGATGCCAGCCTGAGACTACATAGTGAATTCCAGGTCAGCCTGGGCTAGAGCGAGACCCTACCTCGAAAAACCAAAACAAACAAAACTTCCCATTTATCTTTTATTGGCTTTACTAATTATTAAAAGTTTCCCTAATTGTGCTCTACTCTTCCTCAATACTGAGGGGGTGGTTTTCTTTCTTGCTTTTATATAAAAACACAGATACATATATGTATGTATATTTTCATATGTACACACACACAAGCACCACACTCAATTGCTTTAAATATTTTAATATGTTCCACGAAGGATATTCTCTCATTGATGTATGAAATAATAATGAAAATCAAGAAAGTTAGCAGTACTACAGCCCTATTACTTCATTCATAATCCATACTCATATTATATCAATATTCTCCTCATATCCTCAAAGCTCTTTCCTTCCCCATTCCCCAGGCCAGAATGGCACATTGATTTTTATTATCATGTCTCTTTAGTTTTTTTTTTTAATATGGAAACTTTCATAACCTCTTTAAAGATACAGACTGGAAATTTAGTATAGCATCTTTCAATATGGATTGTCTAATGTTCCCCATGTTTAGATGAAGATTTTGCGTTTTTAACAGGAATACCAAAGACATAAAGCTGTTCTTTTTTATAGCGAACATGGTAGTGATAGTTACTTATCTCCTCAGAGTGATGTCAGCATTGGTGACTGGGTCGAAATGGTCATCACAGTTAACCTTGGCAGCACAGAGCTTCTCCTTTAGGAAGTCCAAATAGAAATGTATTTATCTTCTAAAGGAGGAGGGAGAAATATGAGGGACATGAGAATTCAGCCAGATCTGGTCTAGGATTAAATGGCTCGCAGAAATGGACAGACCTGGTATCCTTTGGCGTTCTCATGTTTGTTAAATTTAAACTTGGACTGTGACATTCCTTACCAGGTGTGTTTTCATCAATGAGTTATTTCTAGAGCTAGCCGGTAGCTGGGTTTGTTTAAAATGTCGTTTCAACAAGTTCTCTCCAGTATCCGCATCTTGCTTCCTCAATTTTAGTCAGCCAGAACCAAGAGTTAATCAATACAGTGGTCCTTCCTGTCCAGGGGATCCATATCCATAGATTCAACCAATCATTGATTAGATAGTATGTGGATAGGGCCTTTCTTTATTTTGTTACCACCATTTTCTAAGCAGTACTACAGCCTGGCAATGGTTCACACCGCCTGTACTTCATATTAAGCATCAAAAATTATGTTGAGATGGTTTCACATATACAGGAAGATGTGTAGGTTATATGCAAATAATATGATATTTCATGTATGGGACTTGAACATCAGGTCTTGGTATCCATGGGGTGTCCCGCATCCAGTCTCTTGATACACACTGATGACTGTATAGAGGTAAAGACTAGGGAAAGACATGGAAACTCATATTTTAGGGACTGAACCCAGCCTAAGTTTCAGTCTAGGTAGGTGCTCTGCCCCCTGAACAGTAGTCCCAGTGCCTCATGGAGATTTGTTCAACCCAGAGCCGGGAACAAAAGAATGTGACCAATGAGTTTGAAGGGCAAATATTCAGTTCTCCGTAGAAGACAATAGGTAGCAAGTGCCTCCACTTACATGACATTATAAGCTGCTTTTCTTTTCTTTCTTGTTTTTTTTTTTAAATGAGTTATAATTTTGACAATTTGCTGCACTTTTTAAAAAAGATCACTGTTTTGGGTATTGAAGGAATTCTGGGGTCTTTGGTATGTGTGTAGTACACTGGACATGTCAATTAGAGGTGATAGAATAAGATAAAAGAACCTAAGACTTTTGAATTTGGAAAAATAAAATTAAAAAGTAGCTGGGCATGGGCCTTTATGACTATAATCCAAGCACTTGGGATGTTGAGGCAGAAAGATTGCTGCATGTTCAAGGCGACCATGGGCTACATCCTAAGACCCTGACTCACAAAATCAAGCAGGACTGGGGAACTAGCACACTGATTAAAAACATTTGCTCTGCAAGCCCGGAGTTCAGATCCCAAGAACCCAACTTAAGCAGGACCCAAGCAGCACAAGCCACTGTGATCGCAAGGTGCCCATGGCAATGGGAGTGGGTGGGCAGAATCAAGATCACAGACCAGCCAGACTGGCTTTCATAGCAAGAAACAAACAAACAAAAAACAAGAGAGCCTGCTTTAAACAATGTGGAAGGTGAGGACTGACAGACCAAAGTTATCCTGTGACTTCCACAGCCACGCACAAACCCGTAAAAACATACATAAAATTATAGTCACCTTCTTGTTGCTGGGACAAAGCACCTGACCAAAAGCAGCTGATGGAAGGGAAGGGTTTTTTTTTAATTTATTGTCCATAATGAGTTACAACATTTAGTGGGCAAACAATGAGTTGTTATCCCCAATTCCCCACTGCCCTCCCCTCGCCCCTCCACTGGATCACCTCCTCCATGGGTCGTCTGGATCAGTCCTTGTGACAGGGGACCATGGATAGCCTAGTATTCAGCCAGGTTCTCCTGGCCATGCCTCTGGATAATCTCCCCCACCACGGCTCTTACAATCTTTCCGCCCCCTCTTCCGCACAGTTCCCTGAGTCGTGGTGGATGAGTATTAAGGCTGCTTTAAGGTTGTGAGCTTAGG
>PVHP010037376.1:0-17353 GCA_004024765.1 Zapus hudsonius
AATCCCGATAGGCTTAGGGATGTCCTCCAGAGCCAAGATAAGAAGTAGCCATGGGGACTCAATTCCAGGATTCTAGTTGAGATGTTTGAGAAGCAGTTTTTTTGTCACATTCTTCAGTAGACATAAGCATTAATCGTGTATCCATTTCAAGTCCATTGGAACCAGCCAAGATATAGATCTCCTAAAAGAAATAAGAAAAAGGATTCTGAGGGATCTACGAAGCCACATCTTAAAGTACATCCACTGGACATTCTCTTCAATGAATTAACAACTCCTTTTTTTTAAAATATATATTTATTGTCCATAATGACTTACATTATTTAGTGGGCAAACCATGCGTTGTTATCCCGAATTCCCCATTTTCCCCCCCTCCCCATCCCTGATCAGTTGGATATCCAACTACGTGGGCTGTCTGTATTAGTCCTTGTGGCAAGGGATCCTGTAAAATAGCTTTATTAAGAATTAGTATATACATTGTATGGACCAATCTTGTGAAGGTGCCCCATTCCCTCCTCTCTGTCCCCTAACCTCCCTTTTTTATACTCTTCCCTTCCTCCCCCACCTTTCTTTTCCCTTTCACCCCTTCCCTTCCATTTATGTCTTTATTTCTTTATTTTTTCATTATCCTTTTTCAAAGCATTCTAATTAATAACATTTTTAAGCCAGGCATAATGCTATCTAGTATTAAAATTCAGTATTCATGAAACTGAAGCAAGAAGATTGCCACTGAGTTGAGGCTGCCTGGGAGATTCACACACACACACACACACACACACACACACACACACACACACACACACACATGTGCCTGCGCTCGCATACATACACATATTATACAAATTGTTGGTGACAGTTTGGAAGATGAAACATTGCAGGAGAAGGTGTGTGCTGCCAGAGGTAGACACTGAGGTGTCTTAGACCCTAACTTGTCAGTGTTAGTCAGCTCACTTTCCTGGTGTGGCAAAGGTGATGTCCAGCTTCTGCTCATCGCATGCTTTCCTCTGCCATCAGGTAGCATACACTCAAAACTGTAAACCAAAGAAATCCTTTTCTCCCTCATGTCAGCTGCTTTTTATTTACTTATTTTTTTTGTCAGCTGCTTTTGATCAGGTGTTTTAGCACAACAACAGCAACAATAACAACAAAACAAAATGAGAAGGTAGCTACAGCATTATATATATATATATATATATATATATATATATATATATATATATAATGGAAGCTATATGATTCCCAGCAGCCTCCCTTATACTTTCTCTTATCATTCCTATTCATTTATCAAATCCTATCATATTGGTTTACAAGTTTCTCTTTAAACCAAATGATTAAACATTGTGGCCAGTATATTGAGATCTTAAGTATATATCTATCTATATCTATATCTAATCTATATACTTTTTCATAGTTTTAACACAGCATTTCCCTGTTTTACTATTGCCTTCTTTCCCAAATTAATCATAGTAAACAATATCATAAATAATAATTTATTTACAGTTTTCACCCCTGGAATAAATTATGGGAAGGCAAGTGTGGATTTTCTGTAGCATGTACAGCAGGAGGGAGCTTATATGCCTGGGTTGTGGTTGAGGAAGATTTCTTTTACAGAAAGCTATTTCAGAAAGCCCACAAAGCCTGAGGTACTCACCCCCCCCCATTAGCCTTTCTTGAGACAGGATAGGCTGTTCGTTTTCTATAACTAGAACTCACATTGGTCCTTTGCTTCTAGTAGACACTGAGAGGGTAGGCAAGGTCAGAACACATCTTGGAATAATCCTAGAACATGACACAATATTCAAAGATATGGTGATCCTATCACGAGTGCCAAGTTTTACCTCTTGGCCTCTCACTCTTGCATGGCCTTGAGGAAAATCTCTTCTTTCCCTATTTTCCTTTTAGATTTCAATTTATATCTAGGTTCCTGGGAGTGAACATAAATACTTTTTAGTTGTAAATGGCAATAGTGTGCTCTTTCTTCTCCTGATTGGAAGAATTCATTATGAGAGACTAAATATGATAGCATAGCCGAGGTTTCAAACTGAATAGTATCCTGAGTAGCTGATGTGGGTCTGATTCAATCACAAGAGAAGCATTTGTCATCTATTTCAAGAAAACATATCCTCTCCTTTCCTCAAGTTTTTCAGGGGACTGAGAAAATGGCCTCTGAGACTGCTCCCTCCATGAAAGAGTGTTGGGAGCTAAGTAGACACTTCAAGGGAATCAACCACTTTGAACAAGTAGCAGTTAGATGATTCTACACTGAATACAAATGATTCTTCAACCAGAAAGATCTTATGAATGCTTCAGATTCGGAGGGCTTCTGTGTATATTACACCCTAAATCTCAATGTTCCTAAACTATAGATTGGACTCTTTGGGCAGATTTACCTTAATGATAGGCAATTGGATGGAAGAATTTACTAAATGAGTCCTATATCTCTCACATTCAAAACCATTTGAATTATATCATTTGTGTTTCAGAATTACTTTAGCTTTAAATTACTTTGTGATTTCTTTCCAACCAGTGAATAAAATAACTGCAAAAAAAAACCCCCAGGAAAATGGGATAGTGATTTCAAGTCCTGAAAGTAGTGCAGAGACTTACCATTGGAGAACATTATGGAATTTAATGGTGTGTGTGTGTGTGTGTGTGTGTGTGTGTGTGTGTGTGTGTGTGATGTGTTTATATAAGTGTGATGTGTGTGTCTGGGTCATGTGTGAGTACAAGTGCAAGCATGTGTTCTGCATTTGTAGAGGTCAGAGGGCAACTTTTGGGTTGGCTTTACCTACCTGAATTGAGGCAGAGTCTCTCATTCTCATTGTTGTTGAGGATTGATGCACTCATCATCAACCCCTCAGAATCCAGGAAATTCTCTTGGCTCCACCTCCCATCTTGCCACCACAATGCTGGGAATAGAGACACTGGCCATGTATTTCAGCTTTTTCTTTTTTTTTAATATCTTTATTTTGAATAAGTATATACAATGTATGAGTAAATATTCTGAATGTGTCCGCATTTCCCTCCTCCCTGTCCCATACCCACTGGGGTTATTCTTCTGTGTGAATACTGGATCTGTCTATAGATTAGGGGGTTATGAACTCCACCACGGGTAGTCAGTTTTTCATTCTCTTTTTTTTCCTTACCCCTTGTATATTGTTGCTGAGGGGAGCAATGTCTCTGGATATTCTCCTCCACCACGGTTCTTAGATTCTTTCCAAACCCTCTTCCCCTCAGTTCCCTGGATCATAGTGGGTGAGTTTTGAGTCTGCTTTGTGGTTGAGATCTTAAGTATCTCTGGATATTTGCCCTGGGTTGTGTTATGTATTGTTGGTGTCTGTCACCATTGACCTTTCATGTGTCATCAGACTTGCTGTGGTGATTGGTCTCCTGTTTCTTCACTTTCTCGTATGTTTCATTTGGTTCTGCTTGAAGGCTAGGTGTGGTTTTTCTCCTGCCAGGATGTCAGCCATGATCCAATGTCTTGTTGGTGGAATTGAGCTGTCCATGGCTCTCTCACTGCCTTCTGAAAAATACAAACAGACTCTCCATCAGAGAGTGAGATAAGTATAGATTAAATGAGACAACATTGCTATTTTTGCTAACTCCTAATGGATGTAGCCTCTAGTAGCTCTCTGGTAGTGGGAAATTTCCCTAGGAGCCCAAAATCTTGGTCCCCATAGGATTATGCCATAGATCTCAGTTCCATTTAAGGGTTCCTTGTCACTGAGTGGGTCTCTTAGCCAATCAGTAAGCCATTGATTACCTTCCATGGTTTAGTGCCACTATTGCACATATGAGCATTTCTTGACTTGCTGGTCTCTTCCATATGGCTGTGTGTATGACAACTATTTATATTGTATATCAGTGGTCTCTTCTTTCTCCAAATATCATTGACCAATTTCCCCTGGCAGCTCATGCAACACCTTCCAGTGCTACACTTGCTACTATCTGGGAGCTGGTTACCATTCTGAATCTAGCAGGATCTCTTGGTGTTGTTTGATGACACTCTGTGATTTCAGCAATAGGGTCTTACCTTAGGCCTGGGACAGCTATTCAAGAGCTTTGACAAAAGTCTGTCACATTTTGGGGACTTCATGTGTCTCTTTGTTCAACAGCTCAGTATGGGAAGAAACCAATAGCTGGGAAAAGGAGATGCAGGCCTGAGCAATTATTCTTGAGGTTAGGCTTCCTCCCATTCTCTTCATGGCCCCTTATACCAGGTGGTGCCCTCAGCTTCCTTGGTAGTTTTCTGTATGAAAGCAAGGGTTTTATGGTGTCAATTCATTATTAGTTTAGTTTACTGTATGAGTTCCCCACATACTCCCTCCCCCATTCATTCCATTTCCTTTTACAAACTCACCATTCACTGATGGGATTTTCTTAATGTTCAGTTTTAACATGGTTAGGAACCACATATGAGGGAAAATATGGGGTACTTGGCTCTCTGATCTTGTGTGTGGTCATTATGAATGATCAGCTTTTTCTATGGGGCCTGGGAATTGAATTCTGTTACTCAGACTTGAATGATTAACACTTTATTCAATGAGCCATCTCCCCAACCCCAAATTCTGAATTGTAAAAGCATCAATATATTTTAATATTGATTATCTAGAATTTTTAAAGAATTATTCTTGACATTAATATTCATTTTTCTTGGTCTGCCTTATAACACAGAGGGTAAGCTTTATAAATGTCATTTATTGACATGGTCGCATGTGCACAAATATTGGTCATACATAGGAATGGTTTCTTAAAAACACTAAGCGGTTTGGAAGATGGCTTTAGAATGGGCAGATTGCTCAGTGGTTAAAGGTCCATGCTCACAAAACCTGCCAAATTATTTTCAATTCTCCAGTACTCATTTAAATCTAGATGCACAAAGTAGCACATGTGTCTGAAGTGTGTTTGTTGTGGCAAAAGGCCCTGACATGTTCTTTCTCTCCATGACAACTTCTGTCTACTTACAAATAAGTAAATAAATAAATAAAAATTTAAAAATAAATGCTGAAAAATGGAAAAGACATTAATATTGATATGGGGTTGGAATTCTGTGAGAGATTAGATGTCCATAAATATGCAAGAGACCCCAGACCCATGAGCCCCAAATTCAGTTCCTTTTTCAATTTATGAAAGAATTGTAAAGGTAGACTCAGAAAAGGGTTAATTATGAATTATGAGATTTATTTTAGGGAAAGTAGGAAGGAGAAGCACATCAGGATATCCCAAGCCCCCCCCCCCAAAAAAAAATCACCTCTTCACAGGGAAGGGCGGATGGAGAGAATCATTCTCACATAGAACCATATCCCTCTTCAGAGAAGCCCCTGGGGAAAGGTCACACACACATGGAACACAGCCAGGCATAGAGAGTCATAGGGAGGGAGGAAAAGAGGGAGGAAGGGAGAAAGGGAGGGAAAGAAGGAAGGAGGGGAAAAAGGAGGGAAGGAGGGAGGGAGAGGGAGAGAAAGTGTTAAAAGGTAAGGGAGAAGAGTGTCTAGAGTCAGAGGAGCAAAGCACTCACAAAAGGGGCCAAGAGGTTTACCCAGTGTTTCAGACCATTTTTATGAATCAAGCATCCAATTACAGTGAGCCTCATTATCAGACTCAGGTGTGGAAGGGAGGCACCTAATTGGTCGGTGTGCTCAAGAGGCTGACTCAGAAAGAGCAGCTTATAGGTAAATTGAGGAAAGGCTGAGAATGAAACCCAGATAGCTGTCCCTGAAGTTGATGCATGCAGCCTTCTTGACCGAGACTGGATCAGATGTCCAGCCAGAGCAGTGAAGGTGGCATCCATGTTTCTGTGGTCCAGGTCCTAGCTAACCAAGTACCAGAAAAAAAAAAAAAAAGCCATCTTGCTCCTAATCTGTTTCAACACGATGGGAAGGGCTTGAGCAAACATAATCTTGGGAGCTTAGCATAAAACAAATAGAAAAGGCTTTTCCCTCTTATTTCTGGTCCCATGTTGCTTATTACTAATTGGAATAAAGATTTTTTTATTTTACATTGAGCAGATATGATAAACACATTTGACTCTTGTGATTGCTTTAAATAAAATTATAAGTTTGGAAGAGAGAGATAGCTCAAGTTCTTAGAATCTATGAGGAACTTTTATCCTAGTGCATGTTCAAATTCTCAGGTACTTGGGAAATCCTCCTCTTTGAAAAACGTTAAGCTTGAAACATGTTTTAAAACTCATGGCTTCCTGCAAGCTCAGTATTCTCATCAGACAGCTAACAAGTTTTAGATAAAATGATGAGGCAGAAAGCAAATGAAAAAATCTGTGGTTCTAGATAATGTGTATCTTGCTGTGAAATTTTTATTCCTTTCTAAAAACAAGTTGCTCTTTTGGTAGATTGTAACTTCGACTATCAAGTTCAATAAAAAGGGCAACTCTGGGGTCATACTTATTAGTATAATTTATTACATGGAGTCATCAGAGCCAGGTGGCTATGTAATGAGAGAGTCAGGACAATTTAATTCAGACTCTTTTAATAGAACTTTAATACACAGTGAATGAACACAGGAATAGATGAGTTAGAGTGTGGATAGTAAAACTGCAAATCTACAAATGGAAAGTGAAGAGTAGAAAATTTTGGTTTATTTCATTTTAAAAAGTGTTAGTAGATTTTTCTATCAACCAAAGGTGTTTTATATCTGTTTTTATAACTAAGTTAGACAAGTTGCCTTTAGAGTATGTTTCACATTTAAAACTTGGTATTTAAAAGTGTACTATTGAAATACTTGTAAAGGTTATTTTTTCATTTTAGCAAGACAAAATGTTATATGAAATTTGTCTAGCTTATGCGTATACTTAGCTTTATAAGTAGTGTAAAACTTTGCCTTGTTGGAATTATTACAAACCACATGGCTAATTTTAATTTTTTGAAAAAATTATTATCTTCTTCACATACCTTGTGAAGGAGGTGGGGCAGGGACGCTCATTCTTTTGAACAGCTGAGAAGCTATGGTATAATGTGAGGAGGTTTCCAAGGAACCTAATTATCTATCCTTGATCCAGCTTTGGAATGTAAAACCTTTGAGTCTTCCTATTAGGAATATGCTTAATGATATTTCTCCTTCAATACAACTGCAGTTATTTTGATTGCATTTGTTTCATATTGTGTTTCTCTTCACAGTAATTTTCTCCTATTGAAAGCCTCTCCCCTCATACTTCTATGTGCTTGCAAACTGACACAAAACTTTTTCATCTCATTTAAACCAGGTGATCATTATCAGCGTTGGTCTAGCCTTGTGTCATTCCTGAAGACAGTGTTGGGTGATGGGTATGGTGAGAATGTGCCCTTTCCCTCTGGCCAGGAAGAAGGGAGATGGAGAGTGATTGTCCTCAGCCTTGCTCTCTGCTTTGCAGAAACTGTGATTTTCTAAGGGCATGGAGACCAGGACTTTAAGTTAGAAGAATCTTAGCTTTATGTTCAGCCTTCTTTTAAAAAACACTGTGGTGTTCTTCCTGCAGTTTTGATACCATATATCATTTTCCTTCTGATAATGTATTTTCTTTTTTAGCAACATGGCATTCAGAACTTGGTTTTTGGTGTGGACGGTTCTAAATCCTCCCTTCTTTCACCACAAGTAGCTCTGGGGGTGTGAACAAGTTCTTTCAGTTCTGTGAACCCTGCTTCTCCATCTGCTAATAGAAGGATGGTAAGTTCTTATATCAATTAGTTGTTATGAGGATTAAGAAAGAACTGTTTTAGATCTCTGCTGTTAGTATGTTCTCAATAAATAGTAGTATGGTCTCAATAAATATATCTGTTGTTATTTCCACAGTATTTTTGCTGTATTTTAGGCGTATTTATGCAAGAGTTTTATTTAATCATTTAATTTAGCTAAATATTTGCTGTCCCTGTTGCCTCTTATGTGAATGCAAGATTCATAAAATTTCATTGAATGAGAGTTTTTTGGTTGCATTCAATGCTGTTGAAATTAATTTCTACTATTTCACAAATGAGAATTTTATCTTAGAACATTTAACATCTATTTTGTGACTTTTAATTTAGACTTGGGTACACACACATACAAACACATATGTGTTAATCAAATGAATAATATGTAATTTAACACAGAATATTGTTAAGAAACATAAACAAGATGCATAGTTTATTTAGTAAGCAGAATAAGTACATAGAACCTATCTATTAAAAGAGTCAAGACTATTTAATTCAGACTCCTGTAACAAAATTATAGAGGTATAGAAAGTGTTAATAGATTTTTCTATCAGACAAAGGTATATTATATCTGTTTTTATAAATAAATTAGACAAGTTGTATTTAGTATATATTTCACATTTAAGTATCATAAAAAACCCTTCCCTTTTACAAATCAAACTCAATAGATGTTGTCTTCACCATGGGTTGACTATACAGTTGTCAATGCAGGAATTGTGTTTATGTGAGTTTTTGCACAGACACATGGCATATAAATGACAGAAGGCGGAAAGAATAGAAATGATAGGAACATGAAATTGAACAGAACTTCAGTGAGAACCAGGCTTCTCTTTGACACATAAGGTAGAACATTTCCAAAGCTGTGGAATATTTTTGGTATGTTTAACTGGCAAAAGATTTTTAAAAGTCTGTAACTCTCTTCATATGTCACAGTACACATATGACAGCCCACTGCACACCTATCACTTTAATTATACGTCTGTTATGTCTCCATCAGTAAACTTACACTATTCTTAGTTTATATGCTGTCTTAAAAATCTCTATGAATATGATTAAAATATGTCATTTAAGTCCATAAATGTTTCCTAGGGTTAGTGATTTTATATGGTAAAATATTTCAAGGCAAAACACTTTTCTATTTTAATCACCATTATCATCCGTGCTTATTTCACAATCTGTAAATTTGGGACATAGTTTATATAGACTTCAGATTATTGACATTGATTGGAAAGAGCTATGCAGAAATCTAGATAAATTTGGGACACATGCTTTCATTTTTATTATGCATTAACACTCACTGACATAAAACTATCAGGAAAAAAGTTAATGGTATAAAACCAATGTGGTTCAATTAGTCTAAAATATTTATAGAACATTATTGCCTTTGGTTCAGTACAAGAGGCCCTATATAAGGATGTGTCTATGTGTGTGTGTGAAGGGGGGTATGCATCTGAGAGTCATGTGATAGGAAATGAAGTAAGATAATGTACTATTTATTTATTTATATATTTATTTTTGGATTTTCAAAGTAGGGTCTCATTCTAACCCAGGCTGACCTGGAATTCACTATGTTCTCTCAGGCTGGCCTTGAACTCATGGTGAACCTCCTATTTCAGCCTGGAATTAAAGGAGTGTACCACCACACTAGCAAGACAATATACTTAAAAAAACTTTTTTTTTAGAAAAAAATTCCTAGAATCCCATTTAATAAATCATTCTTTTTATTTTGTCATTATTTTCAAGACAGGGATTATTGTAAGCCCAGGCTGGCTTAATACGCACTGTGTAGCTGAGGAAGTCATTGAACTTCCAATTCTCCTGCCTTCACCTCTCCAGGGCTGGAATTGAAGGCATGTATGATCAAGCATTGCCTAAGATATTCTTTTTTTTGATTAGGTATATTTTTATTTTTAATAAAAAGTATTAAGAATATACAATATGGATATATTGTCTCATACAATTTTTATCTTGGAGTTCAATCAAACAGGAGTTCACTGAGAAGCTGATGAGCCCAGCAATGTGCCGTGAGGATGAAGTAGGTCTCCAGAGGTGAGGGTTTCAGGAGGCAAGGGTATTGCTCAGTACTCTGTTGACATTTGTGCATTATGCCTTATAATCACTATTTCCATCAGTTAGTCTCATTGGAGCCCCATATCTCAGCTTCTTAAGCTGTGGGTTATGACCGCATATGGAAGTTGAAAAACACTGGCTGTGTTTACTGTTTCTGAACGCACAATGACCAAACATGAGTTCAAATGGAACGTGGACTGAATCCAGGGTCTTCAGGGCAGTGTTCCCCAGTGTTGTATCACACCATCTTATTGCACCCCTGGTTCTGAACATGCGACGTGCATGTCAGGTACTGGGCTTGCATCTTGCCTTGCAGTTCCAATGCAGGAAACACCTTGGCTCAGATTTAAGACTGCTGTGTGCCATCAATTACAGTGTGTGCACTGTAAATACAATCTTATACTTTTATAGAAACACAGCAGCTTGGTTACAGAAAACAAAGACTTTCTAATATTTTCATACCATCATTCCTCACTACAGAAGTATCAAATTCATTTTAAGTTTGGACTAGGTTGTGCTGGAATGCTTAATTTCAAAACGTGGCTATATGAATTTCCTAAGAGTTCAATGAATTTTAGGATGGAATCAGATAGGATTTTCAACATCTAAATAACCATAAAGTTGCTCCAAAGCTTCACTTCTTTATTACATAGCTTAAAACAAGGCAAGTGTCTTTAGTCCAAAATATTCATGACATATTGGATCAAGATTCATATCTTGTTCAATAGTGAGATGAAAACTGTACAAATTAGATGAGTGACAAATCTCACAAAGGAAGACTTATCTTGTAAAAATTTGGAAAAGTTTAAGTTTAGCTCCTGGGAGAATTGCCCTAGCTGGTTGTATAATTTTTTAAGTTAACAAACTAAAATTTTGAGGGACAGGTGAAATAGCTGTATTGAGAAGGATTGTTAGTCTCTTATTGTAACTAAGACTTGTAGACTATACCTTTAGAAGCCCACTACTGAAGCTCTACAATAAATAAGGCACATCATTTGTGGGTGACAAAACAATTTGAAAAAGCTTCTTTTATTGCACTTAATGTTGTGAAAGTTAATTCTTATTATTTTCCAGATGAGTTACTTTATTGACAATTTTATACATGTATATAATGTATTTTAATAACAATCCATGCCCAATATCTTCTCTTGACACACCCCAAAAAAATCCCCCTTTTGATTAATCCTTTGAAATTAGTCCCTCTTTTACATTAATGTGGGTTTAATTTTTTCTATATATAAGGTAGATAATAGGTGGGTATGACTACTAAGTTTAATTAGTATTGCCTGTATGGATATGGTTCGGGATTATCTACCAAAGAACAGGGACCCTATCCATGCCTTTACGACTACATAAAACACCTCCCAAGGTGGGGAAAATGTAAGAGTTGGAGGATAGGAAGCCATGGAATACTGTCCTCAACGTCTGATATGGCCATTGTATTCATACCCTCACAGCAACTGTTGTAACCTGCACGGGAACTGTAAAATACTGACCACAACATTCTAGAGGAAATTTTTGCCAAGGTCAATGAATGTGCTTTCTTTTACATCTACTAACTCTCAGTGTGTTAGAAGGTTTTGCTCTGTAATTTCTCAGGAATATTTGTTTGGTAAATTATAGCTGCAAGAGGTAATCATTCACTTCTAGAAATCATCAGTCTAAATGTAAAGGTAAAGTCTGTTATGCTTGAAACAAATTTAAAGATTTTTGTTAAAATTCTGATTTTTTTATTACTTTTCTCTGTTCAGGAAATAAAGAACAAAAAGTTATCTATGAAACACCTTGCCATGAGTGCTCACCTTTTAGGTTTTAATGAGCTACTTCAAGTTTTACCACAAACAAGATTTGTGACCTTGTAGAAGTTATCTTTATGAATCTAAGTTTCCTTATGAGAGGTTGGAATAATAATATCACTCTTCATAGTTAGTAAATAAGGATTAAATGATATGACCTATGTATGATTCACCCACATTTTATTACAAATTAAGTGCTCAATCTAAGAATTGTGGTTTTGAGAAAGTTTCAATTATATTATTTTTGGGAGCAAAAGTTGTTTCCTTAATTGCATTCACATGACCATTTTGAAGTGGTGCTCTCTCTGTAAGCAGCAGACTCTGGCTGAGGGGTCAGCACTCTAACATTTGCTTAGTGTTCAGAAAAAGAGCTGGTGAAGGCTCTTCCTCTATGTCCTAAGCCACCCCTCAAGGAAGCTGACTTGATCTTCACTCTTCCTGTGTTTCTTGCTTCTATTTGATGCCTCTGGCTGGAATCCTATCCTAAGTCCCCACTCACCTGGGTGCCTCCAGATTTACTTCACACAGTAAAGCCTTTAAAAGGTCCCAGTGGCTTAAGATTTTTCATCTGTGCACTTTTTCCTGATGGTCCCTGCATTTCTGTTTTGAAATCTCTCAGCCATGCTCATAAGGACTCTCCTTCCTTTTTAGTTGTACTTGGGAAAACTTGTATAAAAAGGTGAAAGAAGAAACTGCTAGTTTGATATGATGTATGGCCAACATTTTGAAGATCAGGTCAGAGGTCTCAATGCCATCCCATAGCCCACTCTATTTATACCTAAAAGATATCTTGAGAACATCTAATGATGAATAGACTAATTAGGAAGGTAACTTCTACAGCAGAATCTTATCCTACTGTACCAAAAAATAAATCAGAAACCATTTCAAAAATAAATCTTCCCAACACAAGGCTTGTTCATAAGTTGTTTATAATTAGTAACAATAGATTAATAAAATATGTTTGCATAAAAATAAACCTTCTTCTGCCAAAATTCTAATACCTACAACATTGTGCTAATTATTAAGTTTAAAATTGTTAGTCACCTTTTAATGGTCACATGAGAAATCAACTACAAAGAAATACAAAGCTTAATAGAGACCATCTTGTATACTTGAAAATTTTGGTGATTTTATTTTAAAAACGATTTACTCTTTTATTAGGTCCATGAATCTTGATTACAAGAAATTAACATTGCTGTACCAATCTAGGCATGCTGACAACCAGTGTTTACACTGTAAAGATACCTTAATTGGAAAATGACCTTAGCAAATATATCAGTGACCAAAACATTAAAAAATTATCCTAGGTCCCCTCTCCATATATGATGATCAAGTGACACCCACTAACCCACTATTGAAGGAGTTACAGATTCTCCCAACCATATTGACTCAGATAGTCCTTCATGATTTTCAATTGAATGTTTATCTCATGATATTTTATTGCTTGAATCTAATTAGTTGTATGAGTCATATGATTTAACAATGATTCCATTTTTATTTCCACTAATATATATTATATTATATATAATATATATTATATATATATATATTATGTGCAAGTTGGGTTGAACTTCAAAAATCAGTGATATTTATAGTTCTTAATTATTAAGCATATTTCAAAGTCACACACCTGGTGGTTTTCTTTTTATCCACACAAACGTACTTTGGACAATACTGATTGTAGACTTTCACTGAGACACCCGTGATTTCAAAATCTTCTTTGAATAAGTACCTCAAATAAAGATTTTGAAATAAGATAATAGTTTTGATAGTCTTGTGCAGAGGATGGTGTCTTAGTGTAGATAATGTAAAGAGTTTTATTAAATGGGTAAACATCAACAACATATTTTAATGGAATTTTATTAGATGATATACTACATTTAATTATAAAACCATTGTCTTTATGAATCATTAGTTTTATTTGAATGGGATTATGAAACAGTGGCTTTACTAATTATTTTTCAACAAAGAACTAAACTGAAAATTACAATAGTCACAGCAGTGTTAAGAAGAATATAATCAATGTAATTCAAGATAACAAAGTATGGTTATTCAAGGAGTTTTGAAAGATTTTAGTTAAGACAGGAACATTTATCTAGTAACCTATACTCAAGAAACCTACCTTTTAGAGTGAGAGACTTGAGACCACATGATTAAAGATTATCCCAGTTCTATGAGTACCATTGATAAAGGAATAAAGAGGCAGAAAATTTTGATAGATCTCATAAGAATTGGGATAGGGACATGAGTCTGCTAAGTGTGACTTGCATGTTTGTGTCTTTGACTAAACACAGAGAATTCATAGAAGCAATGAATGAATGAATATAATGAGTGTCTTAGTTGAAATTGTATTCAGTTAATCAGACAGTTAAGAGCATACAAATGGGTCACTCATTGGGAAGAGTCCCTGTATAAAACAACTATTAGTGAGGGTGTGGGGTTGGGAGGTTGCAAAAGACCTGTTTCCTTTGCCTTGATCTAAAGGTCCTTCAGATTCACATTTATCCATATGATCTGTGTTGAGGGTGGCTCCCTGTTTAAGGGATGTGATTGCCATTTAGGATCCATAAATCTCTGAGAAGCTGAAGCATGGCTGCAACTTCTTTGCAATTCAGTTTCTTCCTCTCCTCAATTCAGCTTTTTCTCTCCCACAGGTGTGACATTTAGTGAACTTCTCCATGCACAGATGGGCCCCAGAGTTTATGTCTAGGGAATTAAATTCACCTAGTGAATAGTAGTTACCCACACATTTGGTAATATGATGATTGCAATCCTTATGATTCAGTGAAGTTCTGCTATGCAATGACTTCTGGCTTTTCAGATTGCATCTCATATTCTTGGGTTTCAGATATATAAAAGACAGGTGTTTTTTTTTTTTTTTTTTTTGATGGGTGCTTAGTCTTGTGCATTCAGAAACACCTCCATAAATGCTGCTACTGGGATCAGGGTCAGCATCTATGAACTCCCAATCACCGACACTCAGGGATACAAAAATCATATGTTGTTATATGCAGCCAGAGATTCAGCTTAGCAGTTGGTCACCATTATTCCAATTTCATTTTTGTCAGGGGAGAATCTTTATGAATTTGGAATGTCATATATTTTAATTCTGTCACAGAAATCTGTTTTTTAAAAAATTATTGTTATTCCACTGCGATTCTTGTCTTAGAAGTTTTACCCTGACTGGAAATGCTAGATCTTGTACTTTTGATTGTACAACTAGAAATGAGTCCCCAAACATTGTTACCTTTCTTTCCTTTCCTGCTTTCTGGAGATTTTGTTAAAAGATGTCTGGCCTCCCCTAGGTGTGTCTATCAAACTCAGTTGATTGATATTCAGTGTGAGACTGAGATGGCTGATAAAATAGATGAGTAGAATAAACAGAAGAATTAGTTTTTAATTTCCTTCTTCCCATGATTACTCACAGTGTGTGTTTGAAAAGCTATGAAATTATGACATCGCATTTATATCAAGAATGCCAGGAGCTTATTGAGTTCACAGTGCTGAAAATGATTTTTCTAGACCCATTTCAATGAAGGAAAATGATAGAAAGATTTTTAAGAAAGAAGATGAAAACCTGATTTCTCGCTTGCTTTTCAAAATTTATCTTCTCTACAATTGTTTTATATTTTTTCTAATTAAACATTTCTAATGATAGGGGAGATATAAGATACACAAAACTTTTATATTCTCTCTTCCTTTTTTTCTTCCTCATTTTCTTTTTGTTTTCATCGTGTCTTCTTCCTATTCTTTCTCTTTCATATCCTCCTCCTACTCTTCATTTTAAGAAAGTAATTGAGAACCAGCAATTAATCTAGGGCAATGGTTAGGGGAATTGTCCAACTACATTTGTCAAGAAAGATAATAATGCTATTCTATTGTTCTGGCTCCTACTACATTCAAAGAATCCATAGTATGTTAATGGCATTGTCATAATCAGGCACATGCCACTTATGTGAACCTCCAAACCAGGCACAGTTATAGTAGGAAGGCATTTATTGAAGTTATAGATCCAGGAGAAGATCTATAATGGTGAAAGAGGCTAGTCCCCTTTCCTCCTTTATTTAATTCTTCCTGTAAACAAACTCAGAGATTCACCCAAGATTACTGTGGATTACTAATCAGGTCAAATTGACAACAAAACTTAACCATCACAGGCATGTTTAGTGGAGACCCTTTGCTAGAAATATTTCTTTCTCTTTTCACTCTTGTTGCTGTTTAAAGAACAAAGGAGTATGCCCCAAGCTTAGTAGTCTGGGAAAGTCTTGAGCCTCCATTGAGTATCAGCCCCATTCAGGGAGACCAGCACTTTAATGAATACTAAGAATAATATGGTGAACAAAGTAGCATGGTACTTCCTCTTGAGATCTCAGTGGAGGGGTACATTCCTAAAGACAACATGTGTATCTCTGTAATAGTTTCAAGAATATCAAGGAACTTGTCTTTATTTTAGCAAATTGGGTGTTCTTTGTAAGCTTTTAAGCATGATAATAGAATGATCAGATTTTGGTCTTACACAAAGATTAAATTTGAGATAGAAAATGAACTATGGAGAAGTCCATGACCAGTGAAGAATTGAGGCAAGAGATGAGGATTAGGTAGGCATTGATAGGGGTAGAGAAAACTATGGAGCTGTTATTGAAGATGGTAAAATGAGCAAAGCTGGAAAACACAATGATAAGGAAAAGGGAGAGCAACTTTTAGATGCCATGGTTTGGTAGTTGAATGCGTCTATGATCCTGCTACTTTTTGAGATTGGAATGACAGATGAAAATTAGTTTAAGGGGAAGATGAATACAGCTTCCATCCTGATAAATTTGAGGCACATGTGAGTCATTCAAGTACAAAATGAAAAGGAAGCTATTTGGAATATAGATTTATAGCTCAAAAACAAAGTTGTAGAAACATTATTAGGGAAATTGATACCTTGAGCATGAGTGAGACCATTTTGGAAAAGTGTCTATATAAAATCATGAAGGAAAATAGTACAGGAAAGGTAATCCGGGATCACCAGAATCTCAGGATGAATTATGTCTTCTGATACTCTCTGTAGAGCAGGGCCAAGTTAAAAAAAAAAGCCTGCTTAAGACTAGAAGAAAGAAGTGTGACGTTATGAATGCGGGGTAAGGGATGGGGGGAGGGGAATGGCTTAAACATGAGGGTAAACCATATTAGGTTCAAAAACATAAAATCCTTATGAGCATACTGTAACCTATTGAGAAAGTAGTGAGCGTCGCCTGGCAAGAGGGACCATGAGTAGTAGGGGACAGAGTCTAAGCCTGTGAATAATTAGATCAGCCTGACAACCCCTGGTTCCAACCACTGGTTCCTTCCCTCACTGAGCTGTTGACCAAAGCGACTTATGAGATTCCAACAAGACAGAATTCTGTCAAAGCTCTGAGTGCCCTCCCCAAGCCTGAGGCAAAACCCTGTTGCTGAAGAAACCACAGAATGCCATCGATCAGCATCGAGAGACCCTTCAAAGTCTGGAACGGTATCCAGCCCCCAGAAGGCAGTTAGTGTAGTGCTGGAAGGCACTGCACAGGCTGCCAGGGGAAACTGATCAACGACAGCTGGAATAAACAGAGACGATTGACACGAAACACAATCTGTGGCCATGAGTAGGCTGACCACACCTCCTACTGGGAGGGAACAGCGAACCAACAAAGGAGCACTTGTGTAATGGAGGAGCCTGGGCCTGGGGGAGACAATCAACAGCTTTCAATTCGGCCAATTTTCCACTTAGTGAGGGGGTCCCCTTGTCTGGAACTTGGGATTCAGGGCGATAGGCACCGGATCCCGTAC
>PVHP010037377.1:0-17388 GCA_004024765.1 Zapus hudsonius
CTCACCAACTCCCATTGGTGCTGGAAACAAAAGGGTCCCACTGTTTATCAGATGGGCAAATAACAAGACACCAAGCCCAGCTGCTAAAAACCCCAGGGGGCTCCTTCAAAGTGTAAATACTTTAAACCCAGCCACCCTTTTACTTTATCTGAAGAATAATCAACCATAGAATGAGTATATTCCTTTAGATAGAATATCTAAATATTCCTTTTGTCTGATACCCTCAAATTTTCAAATTTAAAATGCTTCTCAAACAAGTAGTTTTCTGATAAATGGGAAGAGTGGATTTAAATATAATAAAGTCCCTCCAGAAAACCATAGAGGCCAGTGCACCATCATGCTGGATGTCATGGTTTGATCCAGGTGTACCCCACAAACAAAAGAATGTGTTCTGGGTAATTGATCCTCAGCTGATGGCAGTTTGGATTTTATAACCTCGATGGAGCTGTGTTGTTGGGGGTGGGCTTATGGGGGTTATAAGACAGCTTCCCTTGCCAGTGTTTGGCACACCTTCCTGCCGCTGTTTGCAGTGCTGTGGCAGAGGTGATGTCCACCCCACTGCTCATGCCATCATTTTCCCTGCCAGGATGGAGTCTCCCCTGGAGTCTGTAAGCCAAATAAACCCATTCCTCCACGAGCCGCTTTGCTTGGGTTCTTTCTGCGCAGCAACTACAAAGCTGACTGCAACACTGGACCTCTATGCCAAAGGGTGAATCTTTCCTCAACACTTACAGTTAGAAAGTGAAACATGGTTGAATCTCTACATAGATTCCAAGTAGGCACTTTTGGTCTTTCATGCTCAAGCAGCAATTTGGAAAGAATGACAGGTGCTAGAGGGCAGGAATTCCATGACTCAGCATTATGAAGCAATTTCTTTATGCTACAGGCTGTGCAGCTAGCTACCTGTGAGGTAATGGCTGTCCATATCCATCAAAGGTTACAAGAGGGAGTCCTAGGGTGACTTTCTGGTCAACAGCTACTGCATGAAAAAGAAAAAAAATCACAATTCTGAGAATCTACCATCTTTTCCCTAGTGGCAGGCTAACCATTAGCCACCAAAACACCTCAGTATTATCACAAAAGAAGAAGAGGACTTTACCAGGAGTAGATGCCAGAAGATGGCAAAGGGTGGTGGAGGATGACACAGAGAATACTGCATTTCTGAAGCATCACAGAGGCTAATCAAGACCCTCCATGCATGCAAACGTTTCAACTGGCCAACCAAAGCATTCACCACATGAACCATGGGAAAATTGGCTGGTGGGGACATGTGACTTGTGGACAGGGAACAACCTCAAGACTCACCCAATCCCAGAACCCCACTGTACTCAGTACAGGTTAGAGGATGTGGCCTAGTAATAGTGGACCCACTTTTATTAGCCTGCCAGGGTGAGCAAGGCCCTGAACATCCATTATTGAATACATACCACGTGATAATCTCAGTCCTGAGGCAAGGACAAACAGATCAGTCAAACCCTAAAAGACAACCTTAGACTGTCAAGAGACATTGGGGACCTGGCTTTAGATGCTGCCCATTGAACTGGGGTGAGTCTACTCACTCGGAACCTGGAGGTCAAGTCAAATTGAACCCACTTTTCCGTTTGAGATAATGTGTGGCTGCCCCTTCCTGGCTCAGTATCAAGTTACTGACTCAGAAACTAAATTCATACTACATCGTATTATCTATTTAGGACAAGTCCAACAAACCATCATTTAGTTTAGCAATACTGTGGTGCGTATCTCCAAAAATCAAGAGGGTAAATACAACCGGTTACAACCAGGAGGTTGGGTATCATCTAAAACTTGAAAAAATGGGACTCCCCAAGACTAAAGATGGAAGGGTTCTTATCAGATATTAATAACAACTTCCACAGTAGCCAAATTAAAGGGAGTTGATTACATTATTCCTGTGAGCTCCTGGAAGACCTGTGGTTGTTGGTTTTAAAAACAAGTAACTTTGGGCTTCTCTATATTTTCTACCTAGAATCACTTTACTTGCCTTGTAGATAGCCAGAGATCCTTGCTTTTGGAGTCACCCTGTTCCGTCCAGAGACAACCTCTTACTTAGAAAATTTTCTTTCTGTTTCTGTCATAGTTGTGCACCCCTGGAAGCATGAGAGAGGGGTGCATTTACCAAAATGGTATTTGTAGTCCCCCAATATCTTTTCTGCCCATGCTAGATCTAGGATCCCCCAAACTATCATGCTGTTGATAACCACCCTTATTCTATTATTTCTCCATAACTCCGGGGAAGTGTTTCTTTTTTCCATACTGAATCATATTCTGTATCATAACTTAGATCCTCTTTTTTCTGGGAACTCCCCTGGTTCATCATATAGAACTTCCTGGGCAAAGAACTATTTGCACAATACTATATTCTTGCCAATGGTTGTCCACTGAATAATTAGATTTGCTTTAACCTTCTGTTAATGAGCCCTTGTGCTGCTTACCCTGCTTTCCCTGACCTTATTAAACCTTCCTTTAATTGTACTCCCTGGCAATCTTCCCTCACTGGCCTCTTGTGCCATTCCCAAATAAGCTCAGACCTCATGTCTAAATATCACATCTACAAATCCCTGGACTATTTTTATTTATATTTATTTAGCAGGGAGGGAGAGAGAGAGTATGGGTGTGCAGGACCTCTTGCCTCAACAAATCAACTCCAGACATATATGTCACCTTGTGCATCTGATTCAATGTGGATACTGCAGAATTGAATCTATCCAGCCAGGGTTTGCAGGCAAGCACCATTAACCACTGAGTCATCTCTCCAGCCCCCTGGACAGGGTATTGACCACAACAAAGTGATAAAAATGGTATTTGACCAACTGGAAAACAACTGGTAAACAATGGTCCTAACTTTTAAAAATGCTTATTGTGTCCTAAATTACTACCCTTTTCTGTCCCAGATGTGGGGCCAAGACTATGGAAGTCATATTCGCTGGTCAACTGGATTCCATCAACGAGAGTTGTATTTCTCCAATCCTTAGGCCTAGAATGTCATCCTCATTCAAATTACCATAACACCCAGAAATCTTAGGGCTCTCTAACTCACAACCTTAGAGACCTCTACCTTCTGGAAACTTACGATCCACAGCCATCTAGACAGACAGCACCATCCCATGAGAAATATGTGCTCCTGCCAGATATTTATGGCATTATTGGTCCCAGTGGTGGGACTCAGATTTGATGCCAAGATCTATGACTATTAGTGAATAAACAGTGTATGGCTCAAGGGTCCATGAACCATATGATATGATGCCCAATCCACATCTCCATTTTTCAGTGCTTCACAGGATTGAGACTCCATGAGGAACACAATACATTCAGGAGTCTTTGCTTACTATAAAGCCACTCACAAACCTCATAGTCTCTTCAGATCTTGGCACAAAGTATAAGAGAAGTATAGTATGGTCTAAGGACCTCATTAAACTTGCTCACCAGAGTCTTCCTGGACAATGGTTTGGCTCTGACTACCTGATGGCCAAACAAGGCAAAGTCTATGCCATTCCCAGTATGTCCTGTTTTCCTGGATTAACACCACAGAGCAATGGAGACCAATGCCATCCTGCTTTATAATCTGCAAAACTATATAGCCCATGTTACACTTTTGGTTTTTTTTTTTTTAGACCAGCATGACTACTTTATTTTTTATAATTCCTTTCCCTCTTCTTCATATCTTTTCTTTGGTTGTTATTGGTTCATTTACTTTCGGTGTGGTTGTTTTCACTATATTTCTTCTTTTTTTGGATTTTTTTATTGTCCATAATGAGTTACATTATTTAGTGGGCAAACAATGAGTTGTTATCTCCAGATCCCCAACGTCCCTCTTCCCCATCCCCAATCAGCTGGATATCCTCCTCCGTGGGAAGTCTGGATCAGTCCTTGGGGCAGGGGACCATGGATAGCCTAGAAGTCAGCCCGGTTCTGCTGGCCCTAGTATGTTGTTACTGAGGGGGGGGCGTGTCTCTGGATATTCTCCCCCACCACGGATCTCACAATCTTTCCGCCCCCCTCTTCCGCTCTGATCCCTGAGTCGTGGTGGGTGAGTTTTAAGGCTACTTTATTGTTGAGAACTTAGGGGTCTTTGTATTTTTGCTTTAGGTCCTGTCGAAAATCATTTGTGTCTATCTCATGTCTTATCCTATGTTTACTGAATGGCTGTGGCTGTGGGTTCCCTGTTCATCCCATCATTCTCTGTGGGGTACTATATGGATCCTCCATGGTGTGTCTGGGGTGGCTCATCTCTTGCCAGGATCTTAGCTATAGGCCTGCGGACTGTTGGTAGGGTTGGGTGGGTCACAGCTCTCTCGCTGCTTTCTGAAAGATATAAACAGAATCTCCATTGGAGAGTGAGATCAGTATAGGTTAACTGAGATACACATTTTTGAATTGGCTAGATTCTATTTTTAGTAGCCTCTCCTTCAATCGCTTGCATAGTGCATCTCTCATTGAGGGCCCAAGAGTCCAGCTCCCAGTGCATATTGCCCTAAGTCCCCAGTTCCAGTTAAGGGCTCCCCCTCACTAAGTGGAATATTTGGCCGAATTTAAAAGCTGTTGATTACCTCCCCCAGGCTATGGCTCCTCCATTGCACAAGTGCTCCTTTCTTGGTTCACTGTTCTCTCCCAGTAGGAAGTGTGGTCAGCCTACTCATGGTAGTAGATGTGTTTCATGCCAGTGGTCTCTGTTTACTCCAGCTGTCATTGAACAGCTTTCCCTGGCAGCTTATACAGTGCCCTCCAGCACTGAAATAACTACCATCTGGGGGCTGGTTACCATTCTGGAACTTGCAAGGTCTCTCAATGCTGATCGATTGCTTTCTGTGGTTTCTTCCGCAACAGGATCTTGCCTTGGGCCTGGGGTGGGCATTCAAGAGCTTTGACAGAATCCTGTCTTGTTTTGGGAACCTCGTGGGTCACTTTGGTCAACAGCTCAGTGAGGGAAGGAACCGGTGACTGGGACCAGGGGTTGTCAGACTGATCAATTTTTCACAGGCTTAGACTCTCTCCCCTTCTATTCACGGCCCCTCTTGCCAGACGACTCCCACTACTTGTTCAATAGGTTACAATATGCTCATGTTTGTTATATTTTATACTTGGCATATGCCTTAAATTTTCTAAATTAAAACAATTTAAAGGGCTGAAGAGATGGCTTAGCGGCTGAGTCATTTGCCTGCAATGCAGAAGGAAGAGTTCGATTCACCAGTGCCCATATACAGCCAGATGCACAAGAGGGCGCATGTGTCTGGAGTTCATTAGCAGTGGCTTGGAGGCCCTGGTGCGCCCATATTCTCTGTCTGCCTCTCTCTCTCTCTCTCTTTCTCTCTCTCTCTCAAATAAATAAATAAAATATTTTTTAAATTATTTTAAAAAACCATTTAAAGGGGGCTGGAGAGATTGCTCAATGGTTAAGGTGCTTGCCTGCAAAGCCTAATGAACTGGGTTCGATTTCTCAGTACCTGCATAAAGCCAGATGCACAAAGTGGTGCATGGCTCTGGAGTTCATTTGCAATGGCTGAAGTTCCTGGCACACCGATTCTCTCTGTCTGTATCTCTTTATCTCTCTCTGCTTGCAAATAAATAAATAGAAATATTTTTAAAATAACTTTAAAAGTGCTAGAAGGATGGCTTAATAGTCACTTGTGCACAACACCTGATGGCCTGGGTTCAATCTCCCAGTACCCACATAAGCCAGTGATGTATGTATCTATCTGGAGTTCATATGCAGTGGCAGAAGGCCCTGACATACCCAGGTGTCCATATTCTCTCTCTCACACTCTCTCTCTGTCTCTCTCCTTGAAAATAAATAAATCTTAAATCAAGACAAGTCACACCAAGATATATGTACACTCATATATTTGACAAGGGACTTGTATCCAGACATGTAGATAATTCTACAAATCAATAAGATAAAGGCAGATACCAAAATAAAAAGTGAATGAGCCGGGCATGGTGGCACACGCCTTTAATCCCAGCACTGGGGAGGCAGAGGTAGGAGGATCACCGTGAGTTCAAGGCCACCCTGAGACTACATAGTGAATTCCAGGTCAGCCTGGACTAGAGTGAGACCCTACCTCGAAAAACCACAAAAAAAAAAAGTGAATGGAAGACTTGAACAGACTCCTCATTGAGAATATGCAAAATTTTCTAATAAATATGATAAAGTGCTTAACTTTCTTTATCATGAGAGAAAGATAAATTACTTCAAATATTTCTACAAACCTTTCATAATGTGTTAATTTTTTAAAAAGAATCAAGTAAGACCAACTGATGGCAAAATATGAAAGATTTATAACTTCCAAACATTGTTGAGCCAAAAATTAAGCTGAGTATGCAAGTATGTTTTGACCCAGTTATCCGTTTCTGGATATAAACGCAGCATAAGTGCTGATATGTGTTCTGTGAAAGCCTCTACCTCCATTTAGATTTAGGCTGTACAGAGGGACTTCCTTCCAGAGGCAGAAAGTAATGAGGTGAGAAGTGCATAAAGTAACAAACCTGACAGGTGCATTTCTTCCTGGTGGTCACGTCATGGTTGTCAAGATTTGAGTGTGAAATAGCCTCCATAGACTCCTGTGCTTGAATACTTGGTTCCAGACGGTGCCTGTGTTTGAGGGGTTGTGGAATCTATTGGACATGGAACCTAGGAGTAGGAGCAGGACTAAAACCTGGCCCCACTGCCTAGATGGAACAGGTAATAAATACCACAAACTTCTACCTCTAAGAAGCCAGTCCTAGTTGCCATGCCTCCTCTCCTGCCCTGAGACTGTGAGAGAAAATAAGACTTCTTCCCATAAGTTGTTTCTGCAAGGTACTTTGTCCTAGCAACAAGAAAAGTGATGAATGCAAGGGTTAACAAAACAAGTGTTGGCTCCTGTTGACCGAATGAGCCTATGATATAATGATGCAATGAGGATGGCTCCTCTTGATGGTGTGAACCCTGATATAAAGCAATGAGGATGGAGCTTTGCTTCTGTGGTCTTTTTTCTTAAAACCAATAACACAAATTTCATCTTAAGAAACTATTGTATAAAATACAACTTAACTGTCTGGTAATCCTCAAAAACTCTGAAGGCATTCAAAGACATAACTAAAACACGCCACAGCCAAGAGAACCAAGGAGACATGGCAACTATGTGTAACCAGGTATCCTGATGGGCTCCTGGAACAGGAACGGGACATTAGGTAAAAGCTAAAGAAATTTTTAAAAATGTTATTCATTCATTTATTTGCAAATAGAGAAGTGGAGAGCCTCCAGTCACTGCAAATGAACTCCAGATGCATGTGCCAACTTTACATATCTGGCTTTATGTGGATACTGGAGAATTGAACCCAGACTGACAGACTTTGAAACAAGTGCCTTTAACCACTGAGCAATTTACCCAGCCCTCCAAACTAAAGAAATTGTAATAAATCAATTACTTTAGTTAATAATTATCAATATTGATTCATTATCAGAAATGTACTATACTCATCGTAGGATATTAATAGGGTTTGAAAACTCAAGATTTTTTGTTTGTTTATTTGTTGGTTTATTTTTTTGAGGCAGGGTCTCACTCTAGCCCTGGCTGACCTGGAATTCACTATGTAGTCTCAGGCTGGCCTCGAACTCACAGTGATCCATCCTTCTACTTCTGCCTCCCGAGTACTGGGATTAAAAGCATGTGCCACCATGGCTGGCAGAGAGAGAATGGGCGCACCAGGGCCTCTAGCCACTACAAAGGAACTCCAGACACATGCATCACTTTGTGCATCTGGCTTTCATGTTGACACTGGGGAATCTAACTTGCATCATTAGGCTTTGCAGGCAAATGCCTTAACAACTGAACCATCTCTCCAAGTCCAGGATTCAAGATTTTCTTTGCAACTTTTCTGTGAATCTAAGACTATTATTCTAAAATGAAAATTTCATTAGAATGCGACCAGAATCTGTGTTGATATTTAAACTTACATTAAAAGTCTCCCTGGAGTTTGTTATATCATGTCTATGAGTTATGAGTTTACTGAAGAATTTAATCCAATGAGGCATAAGCATGAAACATGAACTCATTTCACCTCTCTCCACTGACTGACAGCAACTATGATACACCAAATAGTCATGTCCTATTGGATATCAGATCCTTTGATGGCTATTTAGGGAGTGTTCTATAGCTTCCTAGTTGCTTTCAGATATTTATAGACTGTTATGCTAGAGTGAAGTCAAAGCTAACTCATTTCCTGCTGTGTAGTGACAATCAGGCTTATCAAAGCTCAGGGAAAGAGGAGAGCAGGAGCATTTAAAAACTTATTAATACACATAATTTTTATTAAGCCTCTCCCAACTCCCTGCCCCATGCGGTTTTCATCCTCCCAGTCCCTGTATTTCCAGTTTGACTTTCTTATCACTTAAAATCTGCTACCTTCCCTTGTCCTTGGAAACCTCATTTTCTTGTTCTCGTTTCCTGGTGGCCACACTCTTTCCCACAATAACACACACACATAAAGGTTCTAAGCTACTATGTACATATGATTTCCCCATTTAATATAATGTTGGCTATAGGCTTGTCATATATAGCCTTTATTATACTGAGATAGGTACCTCTATTCCCAGTTTCTTCTGTACTTTTATCGTGAAGGGATGTTGAATTTTGTCTATAGGCTTTTTCTAAATCGATTGTGGTGATCATGTGATTTCTATCCTCAAGTTGGTTTAGGAAATATACTACATTTAGTGTTTTGCATATGTCGAACCTTCCCTGCCTCTCTGGATGTTCTTTTTTGATGTATTCTTGCATTCTGGTTGCAAATACTTTGTTGAAAATTTTTTGGCATACTCATCAGGGAGATTGGTCTATAATTTGCTTTGTTGTTGTGTCCTTATTCAATTTGATACCATGATAATGCTGGCTCAAAAGGAGTTTGGTAGTGTTCCTTTCCCATTTTATTAAATAGTTTAAGAAATGGTGTCAGAGTGAAGATTTTGCAGAACTCACTAGTGAATCCATCTGGGCCTGGGCTTTTTTCAGTCAGCAGATCTTTCATCCCTTTTTCAAGCTTACTGCTATAGATATGTTTAAATTATTTTCCTCTTCTTAATTTGAGGTCATATGCATCTATAAATTAATCCATTTCTTTAAGATTATACAGTTTAGTGGAGTGTATGTTTGTAAGTTGTATCCTAATGATTTTTCTGAATTTCATCAGTATCTGTTAATGTTAGTTTGGGCCTTATTCCTTTTGGATAGTTTGGATATGGGGTTTGTTGATCTAATTAACCCTCTCAAAGAACCAACTCTGTTTTATTGATTCTTTGTAGCATCTTTTGTTTCCATTTCATTTATTTATGCCCTGATCTTAATTTTGGATTTGGCTTGTTCCTGTTTTTCCAAAGCTTTAAGGTGAATCGTTACGTTACTTGAAATCTCTTAATCTTTTTTTTGATTTCTTCAATAATTCATTCAACATTCAATCATGTACTGTTTAACTTCTATGAGTTTCTTTCAGTGTTGATTTGTAACTTTATTGCATCATAATCAAATTTAACACAAGGAATTGTTTCAATTTCTTCGATTTAATAAGACCCACTTTGTGTTCTAATATATGATTTTAGAGAAAGATCTATGGGATGCTGAGAGAATGCGTATTCTGCAGTATTTGGGTGAAATATTCTGTATGTCTGTTAAATCCAGTTAATCTATGATGTCATTCAATTCAGATGTTTCTCTGGGGATATTTTGCCTGGATGACCAGTCAGTTGATGATAGTGGGGTATTGAAATCAGCCAATGTTATTGTGCTAAGGTTAATCTATGGTTTTATTTTGAATAGTAGGTTTTATAAAATGTGGTGCACCTGGATCGGGTGTGTTTATGTTTAGAATTATGTCTTCTTGATCAGTTGTGTCCTTAATCAGCAAATAAGCTTCTTTATCTCTTCTAGTTTTGGTTTAAAGTTGATTTTGTCAGATATAATAGCAATACCTGCCTGCTTCTTAGGTCCATTTGCTTGGAAAATTTCCCCCCATCTTTTCACCTAAGGAAGCATCTGCTTTTTATAGTGAGGTGGGTTTCTTGGAGACAATAGATGGTTCCTGCCTTTAACCCAATCAGCTAGTCTGGGTCTTTTGAATGTGGAGTTGATGTTCAGAGTTATTATTGAAAGATATGTATAATTTCCTGTCAGTGTGTTGATTTTGTAATAGAGATTTCTTATTCCCCTGTTTATTAACTATTACTCAAATATGGTTTATTCTTTCCTGTAGTCTCATGGATATATTTGTTTTTCTTTCTTTTTTTTTTTTTTTTTTTTTTTTTTTTTTTTTTTTTTGGTTTTTCGAAGTAGGGTCTCCCTCTAGCCCAGGCTGACCTGGAATTCACTATGTAGTCTCAGGGTGGCCTCGAACTCATGGCAATCCTCCTACCTCTGCCTCCCGAGTGCTGGGATTAAAGGCGTGTGCCACCACGCCCGGCTCTATTTGTTTTTCTTTTCAGTCTGGAGGAAATTTTTTGGGTATCTTCTGTAGAGCTAGCTGTCTTAGTAGTCATAAATTTCATGAGCCTGTTTTATCATAGAAAGTTTTCCTTTCTCCTTCAATAATGATGGACAGCTTTCCAGAATATGTAAGTCTGGGTTGATAGTTACTGTCTTTCAGAACTTGAAATACATTATTCCAAGCCTTCCTAACTTTCAAAGTTTCTGCTGAGAAATTTGCTATTATTCTGATGGACCTGCCTTTATTAAAACTTGTTTTTACCTACTGTTTTCAAAATACATTTTTAAAAAAAAATATTTAAGACATGGAGAAAGAATGGGCACACCAGGATCTCTTGCCACTGCAAATAAAGTCTAGATGCATGTGTCACTTGATATATCTGGCTCTATTTGGGTACTAAGGAATCAAACCCAGACCATTAGGCTTTGTAAGAAAATGCCTTTATTCACCAATCCATTTCCCAGCTCCCTCAGAATACATTCTTTATTCTGTGTATGGTCTTATATGATATGCAAAGTAATTCTTTTCTGATTTTGTCTGTTTGGTGCTCTAAATGCCATCTATATCTGGATTGGTGTCTCTTTCACTAATTTAGGGATATTTTAAGCTACTACTTCATTGAAAAATATTTTCTATGTCTTTAGAATGCAACATTTCACCTTTTCTTGCCCACAGTTCTTAAATTTGTTGCTTCATATTGTAGTGAATATTCTGGAAGCTCTGCTCATACCTTAATTTATCTTTGTCTACATTAAAAAGTTTCAATTCTTCCACCTTATCTTCTAGCTCAGATATTGTGTCCTCTTCTTGATTCATTCTATTGGTTTAATTTTCAGTATTTCAGTTTGGTTTTGTATCAGTTACTTTCTCATTTCTGAAACAAAATAGCCAACCAGAAGAGCCTTAAGGAAAGGGTCTATTTTTGGTTTACAGTTTCTAATGAAAATCTATCAGTGGGAAAAGAATGGAAAGAGCAGACATTGGGTGTCACATCACATTAGCATGGAGGAAGTAGAGAGAAAACACCAAGTCAGGCTAGACCAAGGCCTGCCCACCTCTGCAGGAAGGCTCTACCTCCTCACAGTTCCACAGCCTTTTGGAACATCACCACCATCTGAGGATTAAGTATTCAAACACATGCATCTATAGGGGACATTTTATATTCAAAGCACAACAGTTTTTCTTCATTATATATTTTGATTGAATTCCTCTTTCATATATTTTATCATTATTTGCAAGCAGAGAGAGAGAGAGAGAGAGAGAGAGAGGATATAGAATGAGTGCACCAGGGCCTCCAGCTACTGTGAATGAACTCCAGATGCATGTGCCACTTAGTACATCTGGCTTTACTGGGGAATTGAACTCGGGTCGTTAGGCTCTGTGGCAAGTGCCTTAACCATTGAGTGATCTCTTCAGCCCTCTCCTTCCTAGTTTAATAAGCTTTTTTAATGTTCTTAGAGGATTTTTCAGGAGTTTATTTTTTCTTTAATTCTATGAATTCTGTTTCTGGAATTTCTTTAACTTCAATCTCAGTGAAGTCTATTATTGAAGGATCAATTGAGGGTGGAGCATTACGTTGTCTTGGTTTTTCACATTACTTGTGTTCTTGCATTGCAACCTAGACAAATGGAGTGGGGTGTTAGGTGCATTTACTTCTTTAAATTTTATTTATTCATTCATTCATTTTAATGCATCCTTATTCAGAGCACTGCTCAAGATAGTCTAAGCAGAGTGAGATTACACTGTTATTTCCCTCTGCTAAATTAGTGTGCAGTCCACCAGCTTGAAACATCAGGGCTCTTTGTGTTTGTTTTCATCAGGTCTGTGACGAGGATGTGTCTAGCTCACCAGTGGTGATGGTTGGTCTGAAAACTGTCTAGTACACAGAGATCCTCAAAGATAAGGGCAGGCTAAAAGCTCTTGGGTGTGCCTAGGTCCCCAGGGATAAAGACAGTGCTGAAGGCCCTCAATTTTGCAGAGCTCTCCAGAGGTGAAGGGAAAGCTAAAGGCTCTCAGGTGCACAGAACTCCCTGGAGATGAAAGGCAGGCCAAAGATTCTCAGGTGAACAGAGCTCTTCAGAGATGAAGGGTGGGACTTAAAGCTCTCCATGATCTTCACATCCTCTCACTGTCACACTTTGGTATGGTCCCCTTGATGGGTGTGTGATTTGCCTTGTACTCATTACCTTTACCTCAGTTTTCAAGACCTGATCCCTCTTCTCATCAGATGCTCACAGGGGAATTTAAAGGGAAGCTGGATTCATTATGTGAAACTGTACCCACTAATCATATGGAGGTCCTCCTACTCTGCTTAGACTATCTTACTTTGTATCATACTGGTGACCTCAACTTATGTGGTGGCTTCCATGTATGTATTGTGTATACTTTTTTTTGGACGTGAAGTTCAGCTTTAACTTGGCCTCTTTCTTTTGTAACCAGATGTAATAGGTTTCCATCTTGGTAAATGCGAAGCTAAAATAAGACTAGATAAGACATAAGAGAATGGAGAAGTACTTATTACCTGCAGTAGACAAGGAGACCAAAAGAGTAATAGAACACGAGTGCACCCAATCTCATTAAACAAACACTACTATATGTAAAGTCACAGATTACCCAAGCATAATAGTACTGAGTGACTTCAACACCCAACTATCACTAATTGATATCATCATGGCAATAGAATATCTAAGTAAAATATCATATAACAAATGGACCTAAAAGATATTTACAAAATATCTCAACTAAATGCTACAAAATACATTCTTTTCAGCAGCACATGGAAATTTTTCTGAAATAGATCATAAATTAAGATAAAAAACAAGTATAGGAAAATTGAAATGATTTCTTATATTCTATCTGATTATAGTGGGATGAAACTATTCAATAGCAAGAATGACTAGACTACACACAAACTCATGGAAACTAAATAGTACACTAGTAAATGATGGATGGACCATAGAAAGAAATCAAAAATTTATTGGAATCAAATGACAATAAAAATAGGATATATCAAAACATATGGGACACACTAAGGGCAGTACTAAGAGGGAAAATTATAGCTTTAAAATGCTTATATAAAGAAATTAGAAGGGCCACAATAGCTTAATGGTAGGCCTTTCTTTGATAAAAGAAGAACAAAGAAAATATAGTAGAAAGAAAGAAAGAAGATCAGGGAACACATTAATGAAATAGAGACAACAAAAAGCACTTAAATAATCAGTGAAACACAGATGGATTTTTGAAAGAATAAACAAGACTGGTAAATACTTAGCAAAACTAAGTAAAAGAGAGAGGAGACCCAAATTTATAAATTAGAGATAAAATAGAACAATTATAACAAATGCCAATGAAATTCATAAGGACCTACATTAAAACATATATTAGACTAAATTGGGAAATCTTAAAATGGATTTTTATATATAATAACCTATCAAAATTATACCAAAATGAGATAATTCATTTAAACATGCCTATAACAAGCTATGAGTTCAAAGAAGTCATTAAACAAATATCTCAACTGAAAAAAGTCCAAAATCAGATGGATTCACTGATGAATATTACCAGACCTTCAAAGAGGAACTAACACCAATGCTTCTCAAATTATTCCATTAAATACCTGTGTGTGGTGGTGTACACCTTTAATCTTAGCACTTGGGAGGCAGATATAGGCAGATTGCTGTGAGTTCAAGGTCAGTCTTGGACTACAGAGTGAGTTTCAGGTCAGCCTGGGATAGAATGAGACCCTACCATGGGAAAAAAATCTATTGCAGAAATAGAAAATGAGGCAAAAGTACAAAACTCCTTTATGAAGATGGTATTACCCTGATACCAAAACCCAATAAAGACAACACACACACACACACACACACACACACACACACACACACACACACACACACAATTACAGAGCGATCTCCTTCATGAACATAGATAACAAAAATTCTCAACAAAAATATTTGTAAACAGAACACAATATCACATCAAAATGATCATATACCCTGATCAAATGGGCTATATTTCAGAGATACAGAGATGGTTTAACACATGCAAATCAATAAATATAATACAGCATATAAATGGACTCAAAGATGAAAATCACATGATGATCTTAATAGATGTATTAAAGACATTTAACAAAATCCAATATACTTTCATGATGAAAATCCTGAAGAAACAGTGAATAGAAGGAGCATATCTCAACACAGTGAATGATACATATGACAAACCTATAATCAACATTGTACTAAATGAGGAACCAGACAAAGACGTCCTCTTTCTAGGCCCTTATTCAATCTAGTACTGGAAATTTTACCTAGAAACATAAGAGACACAAATACAAGGGATACAACTAGGAAAAGAAGTCAAAATACCTTTTCAGATGACATGATACTATGCATAAGAGATCCTAAAGACTTTACTAGAAAACTATTAGAGCTGACAAAAACTTTCAGCAAAGTAGCAGGATACAAAATTAACACTAGAAACTGTGGCCTTCTTTTATACCAATAACAAATGTGGCTGAGGATGAGATCAGAGAAAGAATCTCATTCACAATGCCTCAAAAAAAAACCCTTGGAATAAAACCGAAGAAAGTGGTTTGCTCATTAAATAATGTAACTCATTATAGACAATAAAAAAACCTAAGAAAGTATAAGACCTCTACAATGGAAATTGTAAACACTCAAGAGAGAAATTAAAGACACTAGGAAATGGTTCATGTTCATGGATTAGAAGAATCATATGGTAAAAATGGCCATCTTACCAAAAGAAATTGACAGACCTAGTGCAATCCTCATCGAAATTCCAATGTCATTCTTCACTGAGATAAAAAAAAATAATTTAATTGATTTGGAAGCACAAAAAACTTCAGATGGTCAAAGCAATTCTGAGCAACAAAAATAAGTTGGGGGCTGAAGAGATTGTTCAGTGGTTAAGGTGCTTGCCTGCAAAGCCTAACAACCCAAGGTTCAATTCCCCAGTAACCATGTAAAACAGTGGTGCAAAAGTCTGGAGCTTGTTTGCAGTGGCTAGAGGCCCTGGCTTGCCCATTCATTATCTCTCCCTCTTCCTTGCAAATATATATTAAAAATATATAAATAAATAAGTCTGGAAGCAACACCATACCTGTTTTTAAGGTACATTACAGAGGCATGGTAATAAATACAGAGTGGTACATATGCTTGGGCTGCAGATCACTAAGAAATCAACCTTGAACTGAGCAGGAAACCTCCTCCCTGTTAACCAGCTGACAGAAAGCTGGTAAAAGCTATGGCTGCATGCAGCCCTATGGGAGAGAGAAGTCATCAACGGTGGTGAACAGCAGTGGCTCTTGCAAGCCTTAAGACTGGCCTGCCAGGACAAATGTGCCAACTGGGGCAATAGTGGCACATCTATTGTGGGGGAAACCAATTATTCTGTAATTAGACTAGAGGCCGGCTCCACGGGAGGGAAAGCATGCCTGGTACTGAAGACCTAATCAAAAGTTGCTACAAGGACTGATCCAGACAACCCAAGGAGGAGGATATCCAGCTGATTGGGGATGGGGAGGGGGGCATTGGGGAATTGGGGATAACAACTCATTGTTTGCCCACTAAATAATGTAACTCATTATGGACAATAAATATATATTTTAAAAAGCCTATGGTGGGGGACGTCATGAGCCCTAGGGGAGTAACACCTGCTGTTGCCTGGATAAATTCCCATACAGGCACTTTTTTTCTAAAGAAGCAAACTCAAATAATAATGCTACTCTCACTCTTATCTAGAGAAGCTTCTCTTTTTCAGATGGCATTGAACACTGGAATAATGCAACAGACACCATAGTAGTGAGGAAAAAACAACAGTGGAGTGTTCAGCACTGGGACATTTCTATCACACTTCCCAAGGCTCAGGGTCTGTTGCAGAAGAGGTGGCGGAAAGATTGTAAGAGCCAATGCAAGGAAGGGTAGAACTGCCTACAATGCAGACTTCCAGACAAAAAGGCCTTGATGTTCATGACTTTGCAGTGCCTACACATAATGGAAGGAAAAGATGATGACACCAAAACAAATCAGAGACTAATTGAGAGGGGGAAGAAATATCGGGGAGGCTGGGGAGGGAATCATAATAGCTTATGATCTATGATTATGGAAGCTATCAATAAAAAGTCTTTAAAAAAACAGTGGTAGGGGTGAGGGGAGGGCAGTGGGGAATTGGGGATAACAACTCATTGTTTGCCCACTAAATGTTGTAACTCATTATGGACAATAAATTAAAAAAAATAAAAAAAAGAACAAATAAAAAGTAAAATTTTAAAAATTAAAAAAAAAAACAGTGGTATTGGCACAAAAGCAGACATGTACAGCACTCCAGCTTCATCACCAGGCTTAATTTAATTGAGGAAAATCAGAGGGACCTCAAAAGAGCAATAAATAAATTGAAAGTAAGCCAGCAACTAGAGGATCTCAATAACCAGCTGTCTGAGTTTAATGTAGACATGATCAAATGCAAGAATGAATTTCAGGAGGCATTAAGAAAATCAAACCTTGGGCTGAAGAGATGGCTTAGCTGTTAAGGTGTTTGCCTGCAATGCAGAAGGACCTGAGTTCAATTCCCCAGTGCCCATATAAAGCCAGATGCACAAGAGGGTGCCTGTGTCTGGAGTTCATTTGCAGTGGCTGGAGGCCCTGGTGTGCCCATTCTCTCTGTCTGCCTCTCTCTCTCTCTCTCTCTCTCCCTCCCTCATAAATAAATAAAATATTTTTTTAAAAAAAGAAAATCAAACCTTGACCTGAAACTGGAACTCAACAAAGAGATGGAGGTGATACAGAAAAATGCAACAGAAAACAAAAATCAGAGCTATTTAAAGCCTCTCCAGAATTCCTCACTACTAGAGTTAATAATCTGGGGGATAGAACCTCAGACCTAGAAGACAAGACA
>PVHP010037378.1:0-17435 GCA_004024765.1 Zapus hudsonius
GGAGTCAGAGGCATTCAGCATAGCTCCTCTGATTATGATCTCCCTCTTGCCTCCCCCTGACCCTTTCATGGTCATGTTCTTTATATCCTAGCAAAGTCCAGGTCATTTAAAGAGGATTGGATTTTATAATACTTTTGTCTTTCCATGTGCAGTCTTCCCACCCCCCACCCCCATGTAGGGTCTCGCTCTAGTCCAGGCTGACCTGGAATTCACTCTGCAGTCTCAGGGTGGCCTTGAACTCACGGTGATCCTCCTACCTCTGCCTCCCGAGTGCTGGGATTAAAGGTGTGCACCACCACGCCCGGCATCCATGTGCAGTCTTCCTAAGTGTGTAGTATTACTTTTCCCAGTTTTGTTCCAGACAGGCATAGGACTTGAGACTGCAGGGAGAACCCAACATTGCAAGCACAATGGGATCCTTTGATTTCTGGCATTCCATTTGTTACCAGAGGACCTGTGACCCCAGCTGCTAGAACCAGGACCTGAGAGCAGCTGCTTTCTGGGATTCAGTCCTCCATGGATATACCATCTGCTGCCATGTAACAAAGCCTGGGAAAGAAATTGACCCCAAGACATATTTGTATTTCTTTCCTCCACCAGCTCCTCTAGTTTTCTCCTGTCCCCTTGCAAACCTGAAAAACAAGATATTGTATTGGAAAACACACATTTTTTTTTCCTGTTCTTCCCCTTTCTCCACCCACACATCCACCTCCATTGGAAAGTACTTGTTCTAGAATAAGCAAGCAGATTTATATGGCTGGCTTCTTTGGCAGAATTAGCTCTAGAGAGAAAATTTTCATTTTATTATGAGTAGCGTAACTCTGCTGGCTGGAAAGATCCTTAAAATTTCATCTCTTGGGAAAGAAATCCAAACTTTCACATTCTTTAGGCTTACATTCAGGGCCTTCCCTGGCTTTCTAAACCAGACAACACAAGTCAGATTTTTTTCTTTTGAGACAAGGTGTAACTAGTAGTACTGGCTGGCCTCAAATTTACAGCAATCTGTTTTGCCTCAGGTTCCCTAGAGTTGGGATTAAGAAGTATATGTCACCATACCCAGTTTACTGGACTGATTTAAAATCTCTTATCTCTTGCTACTCCTGGACATATTGTTATTTCCCATCCAAAAACACCTCTTTTGCTTTTTTTTTTTTTGTCTTTGTGCTCTTATCTCCTCCTCTCCCCATGTGCTCTTCCCATTCTGCTTTATCCCTGTCACAATCCTTTGTCCTGTGGTCCTAATGCTATTTATCCTCAAATTGGAGTTTACAGCATGTCTTCCATCTCCTCTGGTCTTTTCTCCATTGGATTAATCCTCTTTCAGAACCTCCCGGGGTTGGGGATTTAGCTCAGTGGATGAGCACTTGCCTAGCAAGCACAAGGCCCTGGGTTCAGTCCTCAGCACCAAAAAAAAAAAAACACTGTGGCCCATGTTGATTTATATTATGGTTATTAGTCAGGAGCCTCCCAGAGAATAGGGCCAGTGTCTTTTTCATCATTCTACTTGTCTTTCTCCACTGCCTGCCATGGTGCTTGGTGCTTAGAAAATCTCATAAGAAGGGATGGGTACATTTAGTCCTTACATGTACTATGAAGATTAAACAAATAGTAGTTATTAGTATTATGATAACCTGATTTGGGCACTACACACACACACACACACACACACACACACACACACACACACCCACACCCACCCTAGAGATACTGGAGTCTCCTCAAGGATAAACCCTGTATTATTTGCTCCCAAATTCTAGTACCATCCTGGTAAGTGCTTAGTAGATGATTGCTAAGTTGATGAAGGAATTACTTCATTAGGAAGGTAAAACCTAGTGACAATAAGATTAACACTCTTAGACTTTTTTTAAAAACTATATTATGAAAGAAGGTTGTTAAACTTACTCTTTAGAGAATAACATATTAAAGGTGATTTCTATTTACTGGCGTGACATTTGGACGTTGCTGTCTATGGACACATAGAATAACTAAGGCTCCATTAGACAATATCTGTTGACAAAGACTCTTGGGTTGGCCAGTCAAAGGAGGCTTGCCAGAAGCTGGGCACAGCGGTACACACCATAATCCCAGCCACTTGGAAGGCTGAGGCAGGAGGGTCTGAAGTTTAAGGCTAGCCTTTATTACATAGCAAAGCCTGTGGGTCAGAAGATCAAGAGGAACTACAGAAGGCAACAGGATCATGGTTCTCAGCCTGATAAAATGAAAACATTGTTGAGACTAACACTCTGTCTAGGTGCAAAGTTCACAAGTTGATTGCAGGTAGGTAAGTAGATAATCTGTTTTTGAGACAAGATCTCACTACATAGACCAAGCTGACTTTGAACTTCTGATGTACTTGTGTCATCCTCCCAAGTGCTAGGATTATAGGTATGTCAAACTTAAAGTTGAAGTTTTTAGGTTGCTCTATGTAATAGGAGCTAGAGCCAAACCAACTACAGTATAGGTTCACAACACAAAACAAATACTAGATCTTGAAGACCAGGCACTTGCTTTGGACTTGGCAGCAGGTTAGAATTGATTGCCATAGTTTTAAAAGGCCTTTAAAGAAGCTTAATTGTGGATTCTTAAGAGAAAAGTGCTTGGAAAGATTTACAGGAAAGAGTATGGGAGGGGCAAAGAGATTTGCTGGGAGCACTGTGTGCAGAACAGCCCTCATCTAGATTCACAGAGATAAAAAACATCTAAGGAGGTTGGGGAGTTAGCTCAGTGATAGGGTGCTTACTTAGCATGCATGAGACCCTAGGTCTCAGCCACAACACACAAACAACTAAGGGATGGATCTGATTCCTCCCTCTCCCTGATAAAACTGGGCAAAGTTTTCCTTTTGGAAACTATGGCTTTTCTGCTGGTGGTAGTTTAAAATCTGATGGAAGAAGAAATATCCAGATCTGCAGATAATATAACTTTTGACTTTACCTGTGCTGTGCATATACTTTGGTCACAGTGTTCCCGAGACTCTTCACATACACACTCCATTTGTCCCTTTTGAGTTCCGTTGTCCTTGTCTCATGACAGGGCCAGTCTGGACACAAACCTGCTGCAGTACAGAGCGCACTTCACAGGCATGTCCTGGACCCAATTCCATCTCTGTCCTTAAACTTTTCAGCTAGGTCTCTGTGACCACCCATACATAACTAGAGGTTACTGTGTGCCTTGTTCTTTGCAGTTGTCCAGGCCCCTGAGCCACAGTGGTCTCTTAGCATCTGGGAGAAACCTGTGCTGCCTGGCTCACTAGTAATGTAGTGGCAGGGATTGTTTATTTGTAGCAGTGGAAGACATGCTTCAGGGACCCAGTATCATCTTTTCCCAGTTGCAGCTTTGGTATCTGTGATCCTTAAATAGCTCCTCCAATCTTTGTAGTGAACAGAGATTACTGAAGAAAACTGGCCTTTTCTCCTGACTTCTCTGGGAAAATATGGCCCCACTAAGATATGAACTGAATCCTCTGTGCAAAGCAAACTCCCCAGTCTATATTCTTCCCCATATGCGAGTTGAAACAGCTGTGTTCATGTCGCCACACTTATGTAATATTTTGCAGGTTTGGGGATCATTTTTTCCCCATGGCATATGTATTCAGGGAGCTTTCCTACAGCAAGGAGAAAGGCAAATCAGTTTGAATCCAGACTCTACAGTTTAGTAGCCTCATGACTTCAGGCCAACTTTCTACAGTTTTAGTTTCGTTTGAGCTTTAAGTTTCTTCATTGGAAAAAATTGTAGAATGAGATAATTGAGTAGGATGGCAACTCAATAGTAGTTAACTAATGATAAAGATTAATTCTTTCTCACTTCTGTCCTATGGGATAACAGAAATCATTAAATTTGTTTTAAATTTAAATATATTTCTTGAGGCCTGTTGTGCTAGGTATACCTGGCACTGAACTTGGTCTTAGAAGTTACCATGAAATGGTAGAGGAAATGAAACCACAACTTTAACCTTTGTACCTAAGATTCCAATGCTGTGTTAAACCTTAGGAACCCCCAGCTAATTATCACTGGCTCATAATTACCATCCCCTCCCTCCTTGGAGATTGTACAATGACTGAGAGCTCTTCCTGCAGGAAAGGAATTCTGAGGGTCAGAGCGTACGGCTGGACAGTTTAAGTAGGAGACAGGGTGGAGATGAGACCAGGTAGCCGTTGCTGATGAGGGAAGAATAAATGTCCTCTGATTTCTCTTAGCCTTTGTCTACCACTCAAGGGAAGCATTGATAATATGTTAACACACCAGAATAACTTGGGTGCTGAGCTCTGTGCTTACTCCACCATCCTGTAGACAGAGTTAAGAGACAGTTGTGGGCTATATTCTGTAGGTCGCTGAACTGGGAGGCTTTAGCACTTAATGGACCAGGCCTGGACTGGAGTAGCAGGAGGAAGAGTCCCTCCTGCCTGAGTCATCTTTTAGCTGTCGTAGTGGGAGGGGAAAGGGGTCCAGCTCAGATGGCAACCTGTCTAAACTCCGAAACCACACACACATTTTTCTAAGCTGTGAAAAAACAAGGGGAGGTGAAAGGGTGATAGGCCATATGGAAGTCATTTGTCAGCCAAGTGCAGCATTTTGCTGGTATGGAGCAGGGAGAGAGCAAAGAAGGTGTTCCCAGTATTCCCATCCTGCCCTGTGTTTAAACATTCCCTTGCCAAACATTCAGAGAGTTCTGAAATAGCCCTTTTTCTTTGCCATTACACATTCCAAAAATCAGAAATGAATTTAATTTATTTACTATATGAAAATAAATGTAAAATTTGTTAGTGCCTATAATAGGCCAAGCATGACACGGGCATTTCATGCATGTAGTTTTACTAGTCTACTTAACACCAGGTGGAGCTTGATATTGCTGTTAAGTAAGGCTCAGAGGAGTTAGAGCAGTTGACAGGCTAAAGTGGACCTTTGGACCAAAGCCAGATTCATTTATCTGACACAGACCATATTCTGAGCCACAAGACCTGATCTTGTTAAGTAGTATATTTTCAGGGTTAGATGCCAGTTTGTTGGATAAGAGGTTTACCTAGAGAGGGATTCTTTTTGATTTTGACTCATCTCAAATCAGAAAACATTAACCCATTATAGTTAAAAACAAGATAGGGGGAGCCGGGCGTGGTGGCACACGCCTCTAATCCCAGCACTCGGGAGGCAGAGGTGGGAGGATCGCCGTGAGTTCGAGGCCAGCCTGAGACTACAGAGTGAATTCCAGGTCAGCCTGGGCTAGGTGAGACCCTACCTCGAAAAACCAAAAACAAACAAACAAACAAAAAAAAAACAAGATAGGGGGGTTGGGGAGATGGCTAGGTGGTTAGGGTGTTTGACTGGAAAGCCTAATGACCTGGGTTCTATTCCCTAGTACCCATATAAGCCAGAAGCATGAAGTGGTGCATGTGTCTGGAGCTCACTTGCAGTGGCTGTAGGCCCTGATGCACCCATACACACACACACATACTCTCTCTCTCTCTCTCTCTCTCTCTCTCTCTCTCTCTCCTCTCTCGCTCTCTCTCTCTCTCTCTCTCGCTCTACTCTACTTCTCTCTGCTTGCAAATAGAATATTTAAAAAAAGAGGATTTGCAAGTAAGCCAAAATTTGCAAACACATGACCATTTTCTACTAAGCATTTATCTATATGAAACACTGGAAATATGACAATACCTAGAACAAGTCCCTGTCCTACAGTTTGGGTGGATGGGTGAGGTTTAGTGGGGAGATGAGGGGAGGAGGACCTATAAGAAAGTAAATACAGAGACAATAATATGGTGGTACTTTGTAGATAGGAATAAATGTTAATTGGAACACAGGAAAAATAAAGCAACTGCTTACGGAATATCTAGTGTGTGACAGACTTTGTACCAAGTGCTTGGACAGTGTAATTGTGATTAATCTTCACAGCAACCATATGAAGTAGATACCTTTTTTTGCATGTATATGTGTGTGGGGTGTAGGTGCACATGTGTGAAGGCCAGAGGTTAACATTGGATATCTTACTTGACCATTGTGTGTGCATACAAACCAGGCTCTCTTGCCACTGCAAACAGAATGCCAGATGCTTGTGCCACTTTTTGCATATCACTTTACATGCATGACTAGGGAATTGAGCCCTGGCTAGCAGGCTGTACAAGCAAGTGCTTTTAACCACTGAGCTGCTTCCCCAGCCCATCACTTCTTGATGGAGATAGTTTCTCATTGAACCCAGCGCTCACAGATTGGGCTAGAAGAGCTAGCCAGCAAGCCCCAGGAACCTTGCTATCCCTCTCTTCCTAACACTAGGATTACAGGTGTGTGCATTGCTACACCTGGCATTTAATGCTGGGGATCCAAAATTCGGGTCCTCATGGCTTCCCCCCCCCCCCCCAAGGTAGGGTCTTACTGTAGCCCAGGCTGACCTGGAATTCACTATGTAGTCTTAGGGTGGCCTTGAACTCACCTCCATCTTCCTACGTCTGCCTCCCAAGTGCTGGGATTAAGCCATCATGCCCTGGGTGGTTTCTCTTTGTACTTCCACCCAGCACGGGTACCATGCCCCAAGAAAGGCTTGAGCTACAATGGGCAGGCCCTTCCCCCAGCTTGTGGGAAGTTCTCATGAGAAAAGGAATTCTGGCTGGACAATGGGCTTCCTGTCTGACTTCTGGGAAGGTTTGTCTTTCAAGAAAGGAAGGTTACAAATGGCATGAGAAGTCATCTTGATTCCCTCTCATTGCAGCCTGTTTTAGACTCCTTGAGTGGCTGTTAGGAAGGCAGAAACCAAGAAGGCCATTCAAAAGCAGTATCTGCTAACTAACTACTGGGGCTTCTCCCTGTTTTCTTGCTCCTTACACAAACCTTTGACAAGAATCTGCCCTAACAAAGTAGCTCTAACAAAGGCTGACCTTAATTCACTATGTAGTCTCAGGGTGACCTAGAACTCACTGTGATCCTCCTACCTCCACCTCCCAAACACTGGGATTAAAAGTCACCAGCCAGGCGTGGTGGTGCATGTCTTTAATTCCAGCACTCAGGAGGCAGAGATGGGAGGATTGCCATGAGTTCAAGGCCAGCCTGAGACTACATAGTGAATTCCAGGTCAGCCTAGGCTAGAGTGAGACCCTACCTCGAAAAAACAAAAACAAAACAACAACAACAAAAAAAGTCAACACACCTGGCCAAGGCTTGTTTTAATTTGCCTCTTTCTCTGAAAGGCTGACCCCCCAAAACAGCAAAAGCAGGACACAATTAGAAGGGCTAAGAGAATTGGATTCTGAGGAAACTGTTAGACCAAGGTGACCCTGAGAGGAAAACTTTAGCCAGGTCATTTTGTGACTCTCTCTAATCTGTATTTTTCACTGCTGGCTAGCTAGACTGTCACCAAATACCTACTTTGTTCCAGGCCTCCACTGCTCCCTGAAGGATTTCATCACCTTTCCTCAAGGTGTGTGAAAATAATTGCGATTAAGTGAGAGGGTTGGGGACTTAGGAAGCAAAAGGTCCAGAGTTTGGTCCCCAGCAGCATAAAATTAAATAAATATTAAAAAGGGTGGGACGGGAATTTAAGTCAGTGGTAGTGCTTAAGGCCCTGGGATTGGTCCCAGCGTCGAAAACAATGTAAAGCCGGTCGGTCATGGTGGTGGTACATGCCTTTAATCCCAGCACTCAGGAGGCAGAGGTAGGAGGATCGCCATGAGTTCAAGGCCACCCTGAGACTACAGAGTGAATTCCAGGTCAGCCTGGGCTAGAGTGCGACCCTACCTCAAAAAACAAAAAAAAAAGAAAAGAAAAGAAAAAATTTATCAGTGTCTGTTAAATTGATATAAGACATTTTTGTAGTACTACTCTTATCAAAAATTCATGTTGCTGGTATTGTTGTTGAATAAAGCCCAGAGGAGACAGGGCAGTTGACATTGGAGGCCTAAGTGTCTGCAGCACACAATGGAGTGCAGATCACCTGGGAGAATGACCCCACCCCATAAAATCATCTGTGCCCATTCTTTTAAAAATTATGTAGCATTGCCAAATCAGATGATGAGTTCATTGTCTTCTTGGGGTTAAGAACAGATTTTGAGGGCTTGAGAGATGGCTCAGGATTAAAGGCACTTTCTTGCAAAGCCTAATAGCCTAGGTTTGATTCCCCAATGCCCACATAAAGCCAGATGCACAAAGTGGCACACGTGTCTTGAATTTGTTTGCAGTGGCAGGAGTCCCTGGCATGCCCATACTCTCTCTCTCTCTCTCTCTCTCTCTCTCTCTCTCTCTCTCTCTCTCTTTCTCTTTCTCTTTCAAATAAACAAAAATTGCCAGCTATGATGGTGCATGCCTTTAACCCCAGCACTCAGGAGGTTGAGGTGTGAGGGTTGCTATGAGTTTGAGGCCAGCTTGAGACTGCAGAGTGAGTTCTAGGTCACCCTGGGTTAGAATGAGACCCTACCTCCGAGAGAGAGAGAGAGAGAGAGAGAGAGAGAGAGAGAGAGAGAGAGAGAGAGAAAGGGGGATGAATAAAAGAGGAGGAATGAAAAAAGCTTGAAGTTCCCTCTTTAGAGTGGAATTGTGTCTGTCTATCTTTGTAATGACCTTGTCCCTTGCCTGTTTATTTCTTTTTTTTAACTTCTCTTTTTTAAAATATTTTATTTACTCATTTTCAAGCAGAGAAATACAGAGAGAGAAATAGAGAGAGAGAGAGAGAGAGAGAGAGAGAGAGAGAGAGAGAGAGAACGAGCAACAGGGCCACCACCTTGTGGGTCTGGCTTATGTGGGTCCTGGGGAATTGAACCCAGGGCCTTAGGCACTGGAGGCAAGTGCCTTAACCGCTGAGCCATCTCTTCAGCCCTTGCCTGTTTATTTCTTGACTCTTCTTCTAAAGTCTCATTTTCCTCTTTGAACCTGGGGGCGGGGGTATCTCACAATGCTAAAACTACTGCATTAAAGCTTCTTTCCTTTGAATGGTTTTCATGGATAAATAGAAAAGAATTTTTGTACCAGGTTCATTTTACCATAAGGAAATAATCTATGTGGGCTTTCCACCTCTGGTCCACCCTCTATCAAATTCAATTCTTCTTCGAAGAACCTTCTGCAGTTCCTTTTTCCTTTGAATATAAGCATTTCTTATTGCAAGTCAAGTCCCTCTTCAAGGTTTTCCTCTTTTCACATCACTAACTTTTGAGGGACAACTTTTCTTTGTTAGTAAACTCAGCTAAACTGGGCTATTGGATGTTCTTTGATCTTAACCAACATTTTCCCACCTTATTGCATTTGTTTCAAATTACCACCTCCTTTCCTGATGAAAAGGAGCCCCATCTGACATGCTACTTTTTTCCAGAGTTGTTCTGAGTCCCTCACACAAGGTGCTATTAATCCTATTCTGAGCTTCCTCTCTGCAGTGGAAATCTCATTTTGTGACACATAGTAGCACAAATCTGCATGCAGAAGTCATTGATGAGGCTATGGAAGAACTACATGGAGTACCTTAGAGTCAGGACAGACCCGAGGGGCCAAAGCACAGGAGTAAGCCTGGCTTTGCCCTATATACTCCTTTTGAATTTTATCTTTTTCCCATGATTTATCTCCAGTACAAGTGTTACTTAACAAAACCTAATATGTAAAATGTTAAAAAAAAGATTGTCAAGTATATGCATAACCTCCAGTAGAGAAAGTATCTTAACTAACTAACCTGAAAACTTAGAAACCATGAGGAAAGTGATTTTCTTTTTCAGTGTTATGTATGTTGTGTCCATAGTTCCAGCAACTCTGGAGGCAGTAAGATCAGGAGTTCAAGGCATTCCTCCAATGTTTATCAAGTTCAAGGCCAGTATGGGCTGAGGCAACCCTTTCTCAATAAAACAAAACAAAAATTATATATGTGCTTATTGTCATATTCCTGTTATATATAAGTACTTGAAGTGTTTCCTTTTGTCTTTCTTTGGAGCTATAGCACAATGATTCCTACATGGTAATCTATGAAAGACTATTAGTTGAGTTACAATTAAATTTAACTGAAAGTTACTTTGTAGACCTCACTTTCTTCGGTTTTAAAGTGAGTGCTAGATTCCCTCCAGAGCCTAACCTAATAATATTGTGTCATTTTATAGAGTTTACAGGCAGAAATGCATTGCAGAGAAGTCATGGCCGTGGCCCTGCAATCTGCCACCTTTCCCTTGGGAGCCTCTTTCCCAGCACACTGGTCAAATCTTTATGGGTCCTGCCTGCTCTCAGAATCTGCCTAGAGTGCACAACATTAATTATGCCCAGGAAATGAACCAATTAGACACAGTCTGAGGAGAGCCAAGAGTTGAGTCTGGAGGTCTGAGGCAAGCTTATTGCCCTAAACAAATGAGGGAAAGTGAAGGAGTAAAGCAGTTTGCTGGCCAGCTCTCTGAACCACTTGGCCACCGCTTCAAGAGTACCAGGAGCATTTTCATCTGCTTTCTTCCCATTCAGGACACTAGGCCGGGGGTGGGTGGGTAGGAAATCAGATATGTGACTATAAGTTCCTTATTTGGACCCATCTAGTTTCATAGTTGTTGCCAGACTTCCTGGATCCCTCATTACCTACTCCAACTTTGTTAGCAACTTATTAAATGTTATTAAGCTGGAAATATAGCTCAGTGGTAGAGCATATATTTAGCATTGTGACACCCTGTGTCTGATCGTCAGTACCCATAAAGAAATAAAAGGGCTGGGAAGATAGCTCAGCAGTTAAAGGTGCTTGCTTGCAAAGCCTGCCAGCCTGGGTTCAATTCCCCAATACCTACATAAAGCCAGATATACAAAGTGGAGATCATTTGCAGCTTCCAGAGGCCTTGGCGTGTCTATACGCTCACTCACGCTCTCGCTCTCGCTCTCACTCTCGCGCTCTCTCTCTCTCTCTCTCTCTCTCTCTCTCTCTCTCTCTCTCTCTCTCTCTCTCTCTCTCTCACACACACACACACACACACACAGATTAATTTTAAAAAATGGGACTGTGGCTCAATACTAGAGTGCTTGCCTAGTAATTATTAATGTATGTAGATGAAGGAATGAAACAAAAATGTTATCTTTTCTCCTTCTCCAGTGATATGTAGCCTGAGGGTGGAGAGCCATCACGTTTTTGTACTTGGTGTCCACCCCTAGCCAGGCTGGATGTCAGAGTATTCTGGGTCAGAGAAAGGAAGAGCTATGGAGAGGCCTCAAGGGCACATCTGCAGAGTGTGGTCAAGTGACACATATGGATGGGGGTGAGCCAGTACCTCATCTTAAGAATCAGGCACTGATGTGTGACTCCTAGTCACTCTGCCCCTTTTAGAGGAAATGAGGAAAGAAACTCTCATTCTGATGCCCATACAGATGTCTCAGTGATATTCAGGGGTTGGTACATGGTCAGCAAAATTGAATTTCTTTTGGAAGCCCTTTTGTATATATTGCATTGGTAAAGCATTTGGAAAACTGAAGACCATGAGTGCCTGCCACTTTGCCTCCCGACAGAGACTTTGAAAGATTTCTTAGTTGTCCCCACTGGCCCCTCCTATTTCGGCTGGGCACACCCTGCAATGCCTGGTTTGGGCTTCAGTTCTGTAGTCTGGGATAGAGCAAGAGACTGCCCCCTTTTTTCAAGGCAGGGTCTCACTCCAGCCCAGGCTGGCCTGAAGCTCAGAGCAATCATCCTACCTATGTAGTCTCAGGGTGGCCTCAAACTCTCAGTGATCCTCCTACCTCTGCCTCCCAAGTGCTGGGATCAGAGGTGTGCTACCACACCCTGCTTAAGTCATGTCACTTTTGTGAGCTCTAGTTATCCCACAGAATTATAAGGACAAATAGCAGATGATGGTGGGTTTTTAAAACCTAGATGAAAACTGGGGGTGGGGGGGGGGTAATAGAGAATGAAAGGGGCATAGGGCTTGGGAAGACTCCAAGGAAAGCCAATGGAAATCCCCTCAGAGGCCAAGCTCATGCTTTTATTACACCACATTATCCTTTCTAGCATTGATGTTAGAAACAGGCTAACACTTGCCCCTTATAGGTTGCCAGCACTTCATCTCCTGTCTGATTCATTGTGTTAGTCGGCTTTATTAAAACCAGGTTCCGATTGCATGATTGCATCAGTGTAGGACTTTGCTGCAGTCTGCTGTCAATGCCAGGCAGCAGTCCTCTTAAAGCACAGTAGGAAGAGAGAGGGGAAGTGCTACAAGCAGACAACACTGTGTTGCTAGTGAGGCAGAAAAGATCAGTTTTTAAGTAAGGTAGAGATCATTGTTAAATGTTGATTAATTATAAACAGAGCCTAAAACCTCTTCTTGTCCATGGACTGGAAAGTTCCAGAGATGGCTGGGGGCTGCTTAGCTCCCAGCATGGTTAGAAGGAAACAAAAGTAGGAGGTAACCCGGCAACAGTGCTCGTAGCCTGACTACACAATAGCCAGCTATTCAGCAGGTGAAAAGGTTTTTGAAATTGTTTAAAACTTACTGGAGTGCTCACCCCCCTCCCCACCTTGTCAACCTCACCTTGGAAACACTAACTATACATCAGCTTCTGGAAAGTCATCTGTTTTGCGCCCCACCCCCACCCCACTATTATATAAGGAAGCTGCAAACTGGGTTTGGGCCACAGTTCTTTAAGAGCAGTGTCAGCTGTGGTCCCCGGGTTTGAAAATAAATCTCTCTTCCACTCATACTGGTGTTAGAGTCATCATTCCAGAGACATTCCCATTACACTAGCAGACTTCTCTGTCAACGACAACCTGAATTCCAGGGTTGGATGAACAGCCTCTCCAGGGGATGGCTCTTTGTCCCTCATGTGTTTCCTGTGGACGTCTTCGGAGCTGTATCACTGAGAGTAGCGCCCATCAAAAGCCTCACTGTGGTACCTACCACTCTGCTCTCTGTCTTTACAGTGTGTCCCCTGCCCCCAGAGCCAGAGAATGGTGGCTATATCTGCCACCCCCGGCCCTGCAGAGACCCTCTGACAGCGGGCAGTGTCATCGAGTACCTGTGTGCAGAAGGCTACATGTTAAAGGGTGACTACAAATATCTGACCTGTAAGAATGGCGAGTGGAAGCCTGCCATGGAGATTAGCTGTCATCTCAATGAAGGTCAGTCTGCAAGGAAGAAGGCATTCTGCCTAGGCTGTGCTTTCTTCTAATTCCCCGGGAATGACACATGCTTTCTCCAGAATGTCTTTAGCTATGCCACAGTCATGTAGCCTCCATGTCTTTGTGGAAAACATTGGGTTTGCTGATGTGTATCAATTGCATTCTGCTGAGGGGTTCTTTATCTTTTTTGAAGTATCTGCCCTGCTGTGATATTTAGCATCTCTTATTTGCCTAGCCAAGTACTGGTAACCTTTGACTGATGTGTTAGCATAGTCAGCACAATGTTAACACCTTCTCCAGTGTCTTTTCATTTTCATTAAATGGAAAGGGACTGACTGTTATGGAACAAGAGTCTAGTTAGGCAGAAGCTCCCTCTCCAGTCTTGCCTCCTTTTATCTTGCATGACATGACAGGAAAATGCAGCTTCCCTAGAAGTGTTTGTCATCAGCTGGGCTTTGAGACTATAATGGGCTTAATCTGTACCATCCCAACCTGAGTGTTATGATGAAGGTTAAAGGTCTTGTGACAGGAGCTTATTATTGCCCAGTTCTTAATTATCCTGCCACATGGGGGAGGGGGAACATGATAGAGCTCAAAATGGCAGAATGATGTACCCATTTTAATGGTTAATATTTACAAACTTGCTGTTAGAGGTATAGGAACTCCTCCAGGGTTGAGTGAGTACCAGATGGACATCAAAGTCTAGAAATCATGGGGAACTTTTATTCAAGAAATAGGAAAGGGAAATGCTTCTGGGAACACTATGCACACTAGGCTACCTCACATGGTTCATGGAAAGTCCTGACTTCCCAGTGTCTCTCTGTGGCACCATTCAGGGGCCTTTGACTACACCAGCTATGGAACTCATATTTTGTCTGAATACAAAACACTTCTGACGATGGCTTGTTTCCATAGACAAAGAAACCCACACATCACTCGGGGTCCCTGCGCTGTCCATAGTGGCTTCCACTGCCAGTTCTGTGGCACTCATTCTTCTCCTCGTGGTGCTGTTTGTGCTGTTGCAGCCAAAGCTGAAGTCTTTCCATCATAGCAGGTGAGCCCAGTGCCTGTACTGTGTAGGAGCAGACACTAAGCATCCATGTGGACCATCCTCTATAGCCCCAGGCTGGTCTCAACTCACTGCACTCCACCTGTCTCACCCTCTCCAGTGCTGGTATTAAAGGTGTGCTCCACCATACCCAGATTTAGGTTAAGGTGTTTTATTTCTCCTGTAGTTAATCAGTAAGTCTATTATAGTAATGGACTGATTCTTTGGGAATTTTGGTTTTTATTTTGGACCCCATTTAAATTTTTGTGCTATGTGCATGCACTTCTTTTTTAATATTTTATTTATTTACAAGCAGAGAGAATGGGTGTGGCAAGGCATTTGGCTTTACCTGGTGTTGTCAGCCACACACTGCTGGGATGAATCTCCAAACCAGGCACAGTTTTGGGAGGAAAATATTTATTAAAGTTACAGATCCAGAGGAAGTTCAATAATGAAAAAGGCTGTCCCCATTTCACAGATCCAAGCAGAGAAAGAAATCCATCACCTCCTGCCAGCACATTTCAACTCCAACTATCAAAACAGCAGGAACTTAAGGCCTGAGCTCAGACTGATCTTTGTATATGTATAGCTGGAATTTCACATCCACCTCAGAAATACCTTAGGGCTGGAGACTTAGGCTAGACCAAGGTGATATATCCTCCACCCAGGAAGCTGGAGAAAAACTGATAAACTCTTTAATCTATAGGGGGATATCCATTCAAACTACCACGTGTGGATACTGGGGAATCAAACCTGGATTGTCAGACTTTTCAGGCAAGCACCTTAACCACTGAGCCATTTCTCCAGCCCAATGTACTTCCTTTTAAAACAGCAATTTATTTTAAATAATAAAAGGTAAGACAGGCAAGCCTTTGATCCCAGTACTTTGGAAGCAGAGGTAGGAAGATTGCTGTGAGTTTGAGGCCACAGTGAATTCCAGAATTCCAAGTCAGCCTGGGCTACAAAGTGAGACCCTGCTTCAAAAAAAAATTATTTTTTTAAAATTAAAATACAGCCAAGTGTGGTGGTGTATACCTTTATTCCTAGCATTCAGGAGACAGAGGTAGGAGGACCCCCTTACCAACTCTTTAACTGTAAGTAAGTTACTTGACTTCTCTGAGCTATGCCTGTAGTCTTGGTGAATCCTTGCCTAACTGGCATATAAATCACTCCTTTGTTTTTGCCTTTTCTTTCTTTCCTCTTTTTTCTTTGGTTGCTGTTTTTAGAAACAGTGCCTTACACATACCACTAGATGCAGCTTTATAAACTCCTTTGCTTTTTAATAGCATTACTACAACATGTATCCTTCAACACTTAATTTACTTCTGCATGTTTCAGTCAGGCACCTTTTCTGAGTATCAGTCTTATAAGCAAGTGCCTTTAACCACTGGGCCATTTCTTTAGCCCTGTGGATCACTTCTGTTACACGTGTACCCATACCTTTTTTTTTTCCTGAACCATTTCCTAAACATAAAGCAGGTAGTAAGTGCTGGAAAATAATGGTTGTTGTTGGCTTGATGTTATTTATCTGTGTATTCTGATTCTTTCTTTGTCTCTTTTCTGATAAGGCGTGACCAAGGAGTATCTGGGGACCAAGTCTCCATCATGGTAGATGGAGTCCCGGTTGCACTACCATCATACGAGGAAGCTGTATATGGCAGTTCCGGTCACTGCATGCCGCCTGCAGACCCCAGAGTACAGATTGTACTGTCAGAAGGGTCTGCACCTAATGGGAGAAGCATGCCAAGGGAGCAGCCACTACAGGGCCAAGGGGCCTGTTCCTCTGCAGGTGGAGAGGATGAGGCCCCAGGCCAATCTGGACTGTGTGAAGCCTGGGGTTCCCAGGGCTCAGAGACTGTGATGGTACACCAGGCAACCACCTCTTCCTGGGTAGCTGGTTCAGGGAGCAGCCGGATGGTTCACAAAGACACTGCTGATTCAGAAAACAGTGACATACAAAGCCTTTTATCACTTACATCAGAGGAGTACACAGATGGTAAGTGGTCTGTGTGAATAGGAATTATTAGCCATTAAGAGTTCTTGCTCGGGGCTGGAGAGATGGCTCAGTGGTTAAGGCACTTGCCTCCAGTGCCTAAGGCCCTGGGTTCAATTCCCCAGTACCCACATAAGCCAGATCCACAAGGTGATGGCCCTGGTGCTTGGGCTTACGCTCAATCCCCCCCCCTCTATCTCTCTGCTTGAAAATGAATAAAATATTTAAAAATATATTTTAAAAATTAATAAAAAAAAAAGAGTCCTTGCTTGGGAGTGAGGAATGCCTGTTGAGCCTATAATAACTGGTGAATTCTCAGCATAATACCTAGGATATTAGCCTACAAGATAGGACTTCATCCTCAGAATGCCAAGTAGGGCTTTGGACTCTCTGAAGTGAGACTTTTTACTGTTATCTATGAATTTTGATAGCTTAGAGCTTGAGGCTAGTCACAGCCTCAGAGGTGTGCTCAATCAAAAGGTAAACAATTGGGTAGGGGGGAGCTGTCTTATTGTTAAATTTTTTATGTTCATCAATGGTCAGAAATAACTAGAACAGGGCTAGAGAGATGGCTTAGTAGTTAAGGCATTTGCCTGCAAAGCAGAAGGACCTGAGTTTGATTCCCCAGTACCTACATAAAGCCAGAAGCACAAGGTGGTGCATGTGTCTGGAGTTCGTTTGCAGTGGCTAGAGGCCCTGGCATGCACATTGTCTCTGTCTCTGTCTCTCTCATATTCTTTTACAAATAAATAATATTATTTTTTAACAAAGGAACTAGAACAGTGGGGTGTGGTGTTGCTGACCTTTAATCCCAGCATTTGGGAGGCAGAGGTAGGAGGATTGTTGTGAGTTTGAAGCCAACATGGGACTACAGAGTGAGTTCCAGGTCAGTCTGGGCTAGAGTAAGGCTCTACCTTGAAAACAAACAACAAACAGACCCCCCCCAAAAAAAAATCCAAATAACAAGAAGATCTTGGGTTATTTTATGGAGAAAATGGGAGCCAGTCTCTCTTCCAGACTATGCCAGGCAGCATGTTCATTATACTCCTTATGCTATCTCAGTTAAAGCTGCTAGTCATTCTGAGTAGTAGGCATTTATGACTGCCACCTACTTTCACTTATCACTTGGTAAATGATAGATCTAGGATCTGAAACTGAATGACGATAGCTCTAAAACCTGCCCCTCCCCCAGATAGGGTCTTACACTCGCCCAGGCAGACCTGGAACTCACTCTGTAGTTCCAGGCTGGCCTTGAACTCACAGCAATCCTCTTACCTCTGCCTCCCAAGTGCTGGGATTAAAGGCATGAACCACCATGCCTGATTTTATTTATTTGACAAGGGTGAGAGGAGGGGAGAGAGAGA
>PVHP010037379.1:0-17427 GCA_004024765.1 Zapus hudsonius
GAGAGAGAGAGAGGGGCAGACAGAGAATATGGGCACACCAGGGCCTCCAAGCCACTGCAAATGAACTCCAGACACATGCGCCCTCTTGTGCATCTGGCTGTATATGGGCACTGGGAAATCGAACTCTGGTCCTTCTGCATTGCAGGCAAACGCCTTAGCCGCTAAGCCATCTCTTCAGCCCTGTTTAGTTTTTTTTAATATTTTATTTATTCATTTTTCAATCTGAGAGATACAGAGTGAGAGAGAGAAAGAGAGAGAGAGCACACCAGGGCCACCACCTTGTGGTTCTGTCTTATGTGGGTCCTAGGGAATTGAACCGGGGGCTTTAGGCACTGGAGGCAAGTGCCTTAACTGCTGAGCCATCTCTCCAGCCCGCTTTGTTTAGTTTTAATATTTATTTATTTACGTGTGTTTGTGTACACATGCATGTGAGTGGGCATGTGAGGGCAGCTGCGTGAGCCACTCTTTAGGTTCCACTTTACCTGGGTGCCTCTGACGTCATGAACGTGGTGATAAATCAATATGTGCAGCTTACAGTCTAGGAAGTCCCCTGACTCCCAAGTGCCAGACTGGGAAGATGTTGATAAAGATGATGTGATGAAGCCAGGCGTGGTGGCGCACGACTTTAATCCCAGCACTTGGGAGGCAGAGGTAGGAGGATGGCCATGAGTTCAAGGCAGACGTAGAAGGATTACTGTGAGTTCAAGGCCACCCTGAGACTCCATAGTGAATTCCAGGTCAGCCTGGGCTAGAATGAGACCCTACCTCGAAAAACTAAAAAATAAAATAATAAAAAAAAAGGAAAAGAAAATTACATCATGAGAAGCTGGAGAGATGGCTCAGTGGTTAAAGGTGCTTGCAAAGCCTGACAGCCCAAATTTGAATCCACAGTACTTACATAAAACCAGATGCACAATGTGGCACATGCATCTGGAATTTGTTTGCAGCATCTTCACAGCTTTGGAGCAAACTCTTCACCAACTGAACCACTGTCCCAGCCCCTTACTTTTTATTTAGAGATGTGGCCTCACTAATTTATCCAAGCTGGCCTTGAACTTGCACTGCAGCTCAAACAAAGTTGCTTTTATGTTTTTAGTTTTTGTTTGTTTTTTTGAGGTAGGGTCTCACTCTAGCCCAGGCTGATCTGGAATTCACTATGGAGTCTCAGGGTGGCCTTGAACTCACTTCGATCCTCCTACCTCTGCCTCCCAAGTGCTGGGATTAAAGGTGTGCACCACCATGCCAGGTGAGACAGTCTTATACAGCCCAGGCTGGCCTCAAACTGGATACAGAGCCAAGGCTGACTTTGAAGTTCTGATCTTCCTGACTCCACTGCCAAGCTACTGTGATGATGAGTATCACCCAGTCTATTGGAAAAATTTCTACAATCCCCTTTAAATAGTAAAATACTGATTTCAAGTAGACTATAAAATTACTTTTACTAGGCTGGAGAGATGGCTCAGCGGTTAAGGCACTTGCCTCCAATGCCTAAGGCCCTGGGTTCAATTCCCCAGTACCCACATAAGCCAGACCCCCAAGGTGGTGGCCCTGGTGCTCACTCACTCTCTCTCTCTCTCTCTCTCTCTCTCTCTCTCTCTCTCTCTCTCTCTCTCTCTGTATCTCTGCTTGAAAATGAATAAATTGGGGTTGAGGATTTAGCTCAGTGGATGAGCGCTTGCCTAGGAAGCACAAGGGCCTGGGTTCGGTCCTCAGCACTGCAAAAAAAAAAAATGAATAAATAAAATATTTTTTGATTAAATAAAATACTTTTTAAAAATTACTTTTACTAAAACCCCCAAAGCAACCCTTAAACAACTATACATTCTGAGCATGGTAGTATACCTGTCTATAGTAGTCTGCAAGATGCAGACTTTAAATATTTTATTTTATTGGCAAGCAGAGAAAGAGAGAGAGAGAGAAAGAGAGCAAACAGAAAAAATGAGCATGCCAGGGCCTCCAGCTGCTGCAAATAAGCTCCAGATATGTGTGACTTTGCTTTATATGGGCACTGGGGACTCAAACCCGGGTTGCTAGGGTTTAAAGGCAAGTGCCTTAACCACTGAGCCATCTCTCTAACTTGAGAAACACACTTGGACTGGAGAGATGGCTCAGAGGTTGTGGCACTTGCCTCCAGTGCCTAAGGCCCCAGGTTCGATTCCCCAGGACCCACATGGGCCAGACCCACAAGGTGGTGACCCTGGTGCGCTCGCTCGCTCTCTCTCTCTCTCTCTCTCTCTCTCTCTCTCTCTGCTTGAAAATGAATAAATAAAATATTTTTTTTAAAAAAAGAGAAACACACTTTAAATATAATGTTCTGGGCTGGAGAGATGGCTCAGTGGTTAAGGCACTTGCCTCCAGTGCCTAAGGCTCCTAGTTCAATTCCCCAGTACCCACATAAACCAGACCCACAAGGTGATGGCCCTGGTGCATTCTCTCTCTCTGTCTTTCTCTCTCTCTGTATCTCTCTGCTTGAAAATGAATAAAGTATTTTTTAAAAAATAAAAAAATAAGCCGGCGTGGTGGCACACGCCTTTAATCCCAGCACTCAGGAAGCAGAGGTAGGAGGATTGCCATGAGTTCGAGGCCACCCTGAGACTACATAGTGAATTTCAGGCCAGCCTGGGCTAGAGTGAGACCCTACCTCGAAAAAAAAAGAAAAGAAAAAAAATATACAATGTTCTATTTGGTTAAAGTAAAAGGATGAGACCAAGGGTACAAAATAAAATAAAAGAATGGAAAAAATATACCATGCAACATTATTGAAAACATAACTGTAGTAACTGTACCAACATAAAGTAGATTGCATTGGGCTGGAGTGATTGCTCGTTTATAAAGCCTGATAGCTTAGATTCAATTCCCCAGTACCCACATAATGCCAGATGCATAAAATGGTGTGCATGCATCTGGAGTTCATTTGCATTGGCAAGAAGCCTTGGCACACTTTCTCTCTCTCTCATAAATAAATCAAATTAAAATAAAAATTTTGTGGAGGGTTTCAAGGTAGGGTCTCACTCTAGCAGAGGCTGACCTGAAATTCACTATGTAGTCTCAGGCTGGCCTTGAACTCAAAGCGATCCTCCTACCTCTACCTCTGGGGTGCTGGGACTAAAAGGCATGTGCCACCATGCCCGACTCAAATTTAAAAATTTTAAAACTGGGCATGGTGGCACATGACTTTAATCCCAGGATTTGGGAAGCCAAGGTCGGATGATCACTGTGCCTTCGAGGCCACCCTCAGACTCCACAGGGAATTCTAGATCAGCCTGGTCTAGAGCAAGATCATACCTAGAAAAACCAAAAAAAGAAAAAAAGAAAAATTACTTGTTTGTACATGTGGGGGTGGGGTACATGGGTGCACTGGTGGCCTCCTATTTCTGTAAAAGAACCTTTATGTAGGTAGCTTGGGAACTGAACCTAGGCCTTAAACCTGGCTGGCAGGCTTTGCAAGCAAGGGCCTTTAACCAGAGTTATCTTCCCAGCCCCAGGTTGCTGTTCATAGTTTGTTATCAAGCCATGATCTATAAATATCAAATGGTGAATGCCTTTGATCCCAGCACTTTGGAGGCAGAGACAAGAGGATTGCTGTGAGTTCAAAGGCAGCCTGACCAGTAACAAAGCAATAATAGGTTGGTTAGTGTCCTAGTCAGCCACATACTGCTGGGATGAATCTCCAAACCAGGCAGTTTATGGGAGGAAAGGACTTTTTTTTTTAATTTTTTATTTTTGGAAAGGATTTATTGAAAGTACAAATCCAGGGGAAATTCCATAATGGTGAAAGATGCTAGTCTCCTTTCACAGGTCCAAACAGAGAGAGAAACCTATCACCAATACCACATACACCAGCAAAACAGGCAGGTGGGAGAAAGAGATTTCCTTCCCCTTTCTATAGCCTTAAGGCGGGGTCTTGCAACCCTATCCCAGACTTGTTGGCTTCCTGAGTCTCTGGAATTTTCTTCCTGCACTGCCCTCCAAGGAAGAAATATTTGTTTCTAGCTCACCTGAGCCTCTTTACATCTTGCCCTGTACTGAGAGGGCTGCCTTCCTGTAAACAACATCAGAGACCCACCCCAGATTCCTAACAGGTCAAGTTGACAACAAAATTTAACTGTCACATGTGGGTACTGAGGAATTGAACTAGGATGGTCAGGATTTGTAGGCAAGTGCCTTAACCACTGAGCAATCCCTCAGGTAAAAACATGGTATTCGTAAAAATATATTTTTATTTCTTTTTTTTTGTTTGTTTGTTTTCGAGGTAGGGTCTCACTCTAGCCCAGGCTGACCTGGAATTCACTATGTAGTCTCAGGGTGGCCTTGAACTCACAACAATCCTCCTTCCTACCTCTGCCTCCTGAGTGCTGGGACTAAAGGTGTGTGCCACCACACCCAGCTATTTCTTTTTCTTTTTTTGAGAGAGATGAAGAGGCAGGCAGAGCGAGAGAAAGAGAGATGGAGAGTAGAGATGCACCAGGGCCTTCTGCCACTGCAAATGAACTCCAGATACAGGTGTCACTTCGTGCATCTGACTTTATGTGGATCCTAGGGGATCAAACCCAGGCTGTCAGGCTTTGCTAGCAAGTGCCTTTACTGCTGAGCCATCTCTCAGCCCTTGTTTTTTGTTTGTTTAGGTTTTTTTTTCAAGGTAGGATGACTCAAATTCACTATGTAATTTCAGGCTGGCCTTGAACTCACAGCAATCCTTCTACTTAAACCTCCTAAATACTGGGATTAAAGGTGTGAGTTACCATACCTGGCTTTTTTTTTTTTTTAGGTAGGGTCTCACCTAGGTGCTGACCTTGAACTCACTATGTAGTGGCTTTGCTCTTTACAAGCTGCTTTTCTCAATATATGTCCCTGGAACTCTCTCTGTAGCCCCAGGCTGGCCTCAAACTCAAAGCAATCCTCCTACCTCAGCCTTCTGAGTGCTGGGATTAAAGGCATGTGCCACCACGCCCAGCCAAAATAAATATTTTTAAAAAGAATGACAGGGGCTGGAGATGGCTCAGGGTTAAAGGTGCTTGCTTACAAGGCCAGAAGGCCTGGGTTTGATTCCCCAGTACCCACATAAAGCCAGATGTGTAGAGCAAACGTGTCTGGGGTTCTTTTGCAGTGGCACTAAGGCCTAGTTGTGCCCATTCTCATTCTGTCTCTCTACTTACAAATAAGTGAATTAAATTGAAAATAAAAAGAATGCCATTACTTTGGAAATAACTCTTTATCTTCTTATCTCCTTACCTAATGCAGATAATTATCTTTTCCACTCACATATCTTTTTTTTTCTTTTGGTTTTTCGAGGTAGGGTCTCACTCTAGTCCAGGCTGACCTGGAATTCACTATGTAGTCTCAGGGTGGCCTTGAACTCATGGTGATCCTCCTACCTCTGCCTCCTGAGTGCTGAGATTAAAGGTGTTAGTCACCACACCCAGATTCACAAATACATTCTTTTTTTCTTTGTTTTTTTGAGTAGGGTCTCTCTCTAGTCCAGGCTGACCTGGAATTCACTATGTAGTCTCAGGGTGGCCTTGAACTCATGGTGATTCTCCTACCTCTGCCTCCAGAGTCTTGGGATTAAAGTTGTGCGCCACCATGCCCAGCCAAATAAATTTTTAAAAAATATTTTTATTGTTCTTATTATTTTTTAAATATTTTATTTATTCCTTTTCAAGGAGAGACAGAGAGAGAGAGAGAGAGAGAGAGAGAGAGAGAGAGAGAGAGAGAACACGCACCAGGGCCACCACCTTGTGGGTGTGGCTTATGTGGGTACTGGGTAATTGAACCCAGGGCCTTAGGCACTGGAGGCAAGTGCCTTAACCACTGAGCCATCTCTCCAGCCCCTGGCCAAATAAATTTTTAAAAATTAAAAATAATTTATCCAGGCAAGGTAATACACACCTTTAATCCCAGCACTTAGTAGGCATTGTAGCCTGGGAGGGCGAATGCAGGCTCCACGTGTGTGCCTTCCCCTCAGCCCAGCTTGCCCTTTAGCCCTGGACCAGTCCCCTCCGGGATCCTGGGGCTGCAAATAAGGGTGCTGTAGACCTCCCTTCTGAGCCACGGAGCCCACAGGACCTTGTTCCCCTCCCACTGTTCTCCCTTTTCCCCTTCCCAGACCCCCTCCACTGAATCCCTTCTTTCCAATAGTCTCTCTTCTGTTTTATTTATTTGCAAGCAGAGAGAGAGAGAGAGAGAGAGAGAGAGAGAGAGAGAGAGAGAGAGAGAGAGAGAGAGAGAGAGAATGGGCGTGCCAGGGTCTCCAGCTGCTGCAAACAAACTCCAGATGCCAGTCATTTTGTTTATCTGGCTTCACGTGGGTGCTGGGGAATGAAACCCGGGTCCTTAAGCTTTGCAGGCCAGTCCCTTAACCATGGAGCCATTTCTCCAGCCCTCTCTTCTATTTTGATGCCACCATTTTGTGTGTGTGTGTGGGGGGGGGGGTTATGGGTCTCCCCATCCCCTAACTACCATTATCACCCTTTAAGTCCCTGGCTTTCCGTGGGTACTAGGAAATCAAACCTGGGTCATTAGGCCTTAGCCGCTGAGGCATCTCTCCAGCCCCTTGCAAATAATTTTTTAAAACATATTTTAGGGCTGGGCAGTAAAGGCACTTGCCTCCTCCAGTGCCTAAGGCCCCAGGTTCAATCCCCCAGGACACACATAAGCCACACACAAGGTGGTGGCCCTGGTACTCTTGTTCTCTCTCTCTGTCTCTATCTATCTATCAATCATCTATCTCTATTTCTGTGCTTGAAAATGAATAAATAAAATATTTTAAAAAACATTTTATTTGCAAGCAGAGAGAGAGAGAGAGAGAGAGAGAGAGAGAGAGAGAAAGTATGGGCACGTCAGGACCTCCAGCCACTGCAAAACTCCAGATGCATGCACCACTTTGTGAGTCTGGCTTATGTGGGGACAAGGGAATCAAACCTTAACTGCTGAGCCATCTCTCCAGCCCGCAAGTGATTTTTTTTTTTAATTTTAGTTAATGTATAAGCAGAGACAGAGCATACCAGGACCTCTTCCATCTCTCTCTCTCTTCTCTTTCAAACAACTTTTAAAATTGTTTATCTGTTTATAAAAGAGACAGAATATAAGCATGTCAGGGCTTCTTGCTGACTGATGCACATGCCACTTTGTGGTTTTTGCTTTATGTCGGTACCGGAGAATCGAATCTGGGCTGGCAGGCTTTGTAAGTCAGCACCTTTAGTAGCTGAACCATCTCTTCCAGACCCCTGCAAATAAATATTTTATAAAAGGAGCCAGGCGCTCCCAGCACCTGGGAGGTAGAGGAAGGAGGATGGCTGTAGGTTCAAGGCTACCCAGAGACGACATAGTGAATTCCAGGCCAGCCTGCGCTAGAGCGAGACCTAGCCCCAAAACAAAATAGAGTTTTAGAGAATGTATTCAAATTATAACAGAAAATTCCCTATGTCTAGAGAGAGATCAGGACAGGCAATTCCTTAGGGGTATCCAGAACCTCCGCTAGACATGATCAGAGAAGAATTTATCCATGGAAATAGTCTAGACCGTATGTTGAGGTTCTGGAGAGCTGGCTTAGCGGGTAAAGGCCGTGTTTGTCTGGGTTTTTGGCTTGTTTCGAGGTAGGGTCTCGCTCTAGCCCCGGCTGATCTAGAACTCACTCTGGAGGCCCAGGCCGGCCTCAAACTCACGACCCTCGGCCTCCACGCCCGGCTCCCTCTTCCTCTCCCAGGTCACCCTGGACTGCGCATGCTCGACCGCAAAGGACGACGGGACGGGCAGGCGCGCGAGGGCGGGGCCGCCGCCGGGAGCTCGGCGCTGCAGCCGGCTTGGGCCTCGGCGCCGCCGCCGCCGCGTCCCCGAGAGACCTGTAAGCGTCCGTCCGCGCTCGGCCAGGGCCGGCTGGCCGCCCTCCTTCCCTCCCGCGCTGCAGGGACGAAGGCGTGCGGGGCGGCCAGGGGCGCCCGGCGAGAACGGGCCGGGGCTCGGGGCTCCGGGACCCGCGTCGCCCCGCGGCGAGGCCGCCGTCCTCGCGGCTCTCCCGGGGCTAAACTTTATTTACAAAGTTGGTCAACGTATCGGGAGGCTGACGTAGCAGGATCGCCGTGAGTTCGAGGGCAGCCTGAGACTGCATGGTGAATTCCAGGTCAGCCTGGGCTCGAGCGAGAGCCGACCTCGGAAACCCAGAAGGCACCACCACCACCAAAAAGCACTTAATTGCACATGTGTGTTGTGGATGCTCCGGGGCCCCTGCAAATGAAGGGCAGAGGCTTACGCCTCTTTGTGCATCTGATTTGGGTGGTCGGCTTGGGAATTGAGCCCCTGCTGGAGGGCTTTGCCAGCCAACAACTTTAACAGCTGAGCCATCTTCCTAGCCCTGATTTTTTTTAAGCTTTTTGAGAAATGGTCTTTATAGCTCAGGCTGCCCTAGCATGTCCCACCGTACCTGCCTGAGCATATTTTTTGTTTTCTAGGTAGGGTAACCGTGGCTGACCTGGAGCTCACAGTGTTCCTCCTACCCCTTCCTAAGGGTTTCTATGGGTGTTTGGGGAGGAGAACCCAGGCCAGCAGGTTTAACAAGCAAGTGCCTTGAACCCCTGAACTATACTTTCAGCCCCCAAAATTTGTGTGTGGCGGGGGCTGTTTTGTTTTTGTTTGTCAAGGTAGGTTCTTGCTGTAGCCCAGGCTGAACTGGAATTCACTCTGTGGTCTCACTATGGTGTTGGCCTTGAACTCAGGACGATCCTTCTACTTTTGCCTCCCCAGTGCTGGAAAGGCAGAGGTAGGAGGATCTCTGTGAGGCCAGCCTGGGGTTATAGGGTGAGTTGTTCCAGGTTAGCCTGGAGGGGGGGGAAGATGAAGTCTGAACTAGGTTTATAAGCACTTGTCTACCAAGCAATTATGGAGGATGTGCTGGCATCGGCCCAGTGCAGGTGCACAAAGTACAGTTATAAGGTACCTGTAAGGAGTAGGGTTGCTATGGAAGGGAGCTACTAGAAGGAAAGGATGCTGGGAAAGTAGACGGGTCATAGGAGGAACATTCTTCTTTTCACTATGTAGTCTCAAGGTGGCCTTGAACTCCTGGCAATCCTCTTACCTCTGCCTCCCAGTGCTAGGATTAAGTGCTGGGATTAGAGGTGTGTCCCACCACGCCCAGCCTATGAGGAACATTCTTTTTTTTCCCAAATACCTTCCACATAATCTGATCAATCAGTAATTCTCAAACTGGACATGATGATATATGCCTTTAATCCCATCCCTCAGGAGGCTGAGGTAAATTTGGGCTACAGAGTGAGTTCCAAATCACACAGGCTACAGTGAGACCCTATCTCAAAAAAGGAGACGGGTTAAAGGCACACACTTGGAAAGCCTAATGGCCTGCGTTCAGTTCCCCAGTACCCATGTAAACCTAGACATGTAAAGTGGCACACACATCTGGAGTTTGTTTGCAGTGGAGCCGTGGTGCACCCTAGCATCATTTTAAAATATATATTTAAACTTACTTATTTGGGAACAGAGAGAATAAGAGATAGTGTGTATGTATGGTGTGCTTTGCCTCATCACTGAAAATGAACTCCCTATGTATGAGCCTTTTGCTTTATGTGAGTACTGGGGAATCAAACCCTGGCTGGCAGGCTTTGGAAGCAAGGGCCTTTAACCATTGAGTCATCCTCCCAAGTCAGCTGGAGACAGAAACAACACAGGTGCTTGCCTGCAAAGTCTTATGACTTTGGTTTTTTTTTTTTTTTTTTGGGGGGGGGGTTCGAGGTAGGGTCTCATTCTAGCCCAGGCTGACCTGGAATTCACTATGTAGTCTCAGGGTGGCCTTGAACTCACAGCAATCCTCCTACCTCTGCCTCCCGAGTGCTGGGATTAAAGGCGTGCGCCACCACACCCGGCAGCCTTATGACTTTGGTTTGACTCCCCAGTTATCCATGTAAAGTCAGATACACAAAGTGGCATCTGGAGTTCATTTGCAGCAGCTAGAGACCCTGGGGGCACCCATTTTCTCTCTTTCTGTTTGCAAATAAAAATATTAAAATAATAAATGTAAATTTATGATTAACATGTAAGTGGTCAGTTTGATTGGAAACCCCCATGGAGGCTTCATGTAACAATAGACAATAAAACAAAATCCTGCAATTTATAAATAAAGGAGGAGGGTTATTGAAAGTCAGGACTCGCATGGCCAGAGGCTTTTGGAGTCTTGGTTTTGTCTGCCATTTAGCCCACTTCCATTCTCGGTATTACCTTTTTATTAAACTATTTTTGGTTTATGTGGGTGCTGTGGAATCAAATCTAGTTTGTCAGGCTTTGCAAGCAACTGCCATTAACCACTAAGTAATCTCCAGTTCCTTGTTTTTTCAAGGCAGGGTTGCACTCTAGCTCAGCGTGACCTGGAACTCGCTGTGCAGCCCTAGGCTAGCCTCACTAAAACTCCTACCTCAGCCTCCCAAGTGGTGGGATTAAAGGTGTGTACCACCACTCCTGAGAAGCACTAATTTTAAAACCCAGAATTTTTTTTTTTGAGGTAGGGTCTCAATGTAGCTCAGGCTGACCCGGAACTTGCTCTGTAGCCTCAGGCTGGCCTCAACTCACAGCGATCCTCCCACCTCTGCCTTCCAAGTGCTAGGATTAAAGGCATGCTTATTTAGTTTTTTTTTTTTTTTTTTTTCCAGGTAGGGTCTCGCTCTAGTCTAGGCTGACCTGGAATTCACTATGTAGTCTCAGGGTGGCCTTGAACTCACGGTGATCCTCCTACCTCTGCCTCCCGAGTGCTGGGATTAAAGGCGTGCGCCACCACGCCCTGTGCTTATTTAGTTTTTGCACATATATGTAGTATATTTGGTATGATCTGTGTACGTGGTATGTGCAGGTGCCCATGCTTTTATGTGCATACTGAGGCCAGAGGAGACTATCACCAAAGCCAGAGTTGCCATTTTCAGTCAGACTGGCTGACCGGTGAGCCCCCACAGTCCCCCATTCTCTACTCACCACAGGACTGGGGTTGCAGGTGCCTGTGGCCACACTCAGCTGTTTACATGGGTGCTGAGAAATCCAACTCAGGACCCCTCCCTCAGGTCTTAGGTGACAAGCACTCTTAACCACGGAACCATTGCCCTGTCCTCTAACCAGCCTCTTTATCAGTATTTTCTTTAGGATTCTCCACCTGCTTCACAGGAAGGTTTGGAACCGGAGGTTTCCTTTGGGAAAGATACTAAAATGAAGGAATGGCCATTAAGTGATGAATGTGACCAGAGAATGCTGCCACAGCTAGATCAGTGCCATGGAATTAAAACAGAACCGGACAATGCTCAAGTATATCTTTTTTTTTTTTTTAGCGCCATTTTATTATGAATTTTAGTTATAAAGAAGCTAATTTATTGGTTAAAAAATCAAGTCCTTATCTTCCTCCCCAAATATTTGGCATTAAGTGCCAACTATACCCAAGTAATATGAAAGCATAGATGGGTTGGAGATATGCTTTGGATAAGCAGTAGGTCTGCTTAGAGTCTGCGGGTCTAGCTAAGGATAATACCATAGTTTTGTTTCTCTTAACTGGGAAGAATTCAAATAACTGGTGTGTGTTTTTTGTTTGCTTGCTTGTTTGTTTTAGGTAGTGTCTTGCTCTAGCCCAGGCTGACCTGGAATTCGCTATGTAGTTTCAAGGTGGCCACCAGGCCCAGTTTAGTGTGTGTTTTTATGCTACTGCCTCTATTAAAGTAGTGGAATTAGCTGGGCGTGGTGGTGCACTCCTTTAATCCCAGCACACAGGAGGACTCCTGTGAGTTCTAAGGCCTGCCTGGGACTACAGAGTAAATTCCAGGTCAGCCTGGACTACAGTGAGACTCTACCTTGGGCAAGGGATAAAGGGGAAGAAAAGGTGACTCAAGTAGACAAAAGTTTTTTTTATTATTATTTTGTCTCATTCTTAATTAAAATGAGTTATTGGGGGGGTGTTTTTTGGTTGTTTTGTTTTGAGGTAGTGTCTCCCTCTAGCTGATTTGGGATTCACTATATAGTCTCAGGATGGCCTTGAACTCTTGACGATCCTCCTACCTCTGCTTACAGACTGCTGGAATAAAGGCATGCACCACCAAGCCCGGCCTGGGGCCTGGGTTTTTGTGTTTTTTTTTTTTTTTTATTTTCCAAGGTAGGTGTTCTGGGATTAAATGCATGAGTCACTGTGCCCAGTTCACAAAATTAGTTTTGTGTTTGAATATATTTTGTGGTGCTAAATATTGAACCCAGTATTTTTCCATACTCTGCAAATGAACTATAACTCCAGCTTCTGGTTTTTGTTTTTTTTTTTTTTTCTTTTTGGTTTCGAGGTAGGCTAGAGCGAGCACCTACCTCGAAAAACAAACAAAAAAAAAGTGTGCCACCAGCTTTTTTGTTTGTTTGTTTGTTTGTTTTGGTGTTTCGAGGTAGGGTCTCGCTCTAGCCCAGGCTGACCTGGAATTTACTCTGTAGTCTCAGGCTGGCCTCGAACTCACTGCGATCCTCCTACCTCTGCCTCCCGAGTGCTGGGATTAAAGGTGTGCGCCACCACGCCCGGCTAAATGTGTAGCCCAGGCTGGCCTCGAACTCATGATCCTCCTGCCTCCGCCTCTTCAGCAATATCCTACCGGCGTGTGCCACCACAACCGGCTGTTTGTTTGTTTTGAGACAGTCTTTCATGTGTAGCCCACACTGGCCTCAGACTTGAGGCAATCCTCCTCTAAGCCTCCCAAGTGTTGGGATTACAGGCCTGGCAAAGCCAGTTTCAATTGGCATGATAGTGAAGTTCCCTCTATCTCCTCATTAAACACAAAGTTAATTTAAAGCCATGTGTGGAGTTACATGTCTATACTCCCAGTCCTTAAGAGGGGGATTCAGAGTTCATTGTCGGGCTGGAGAAATGGCTCAGTGGTTAAAAGCCTAGGTTCAGTTCTCCAGTATCCATGAAAAGCCAGATATATAAAGTGATGTGGACATCTGGATTTTGTTTGTAGTGTCAGGAGGCCCTCTCCCCCCTTACTCTTTCTCCTCAAATAAATAAATTTAAAAAAAAAACTGGTATTGGGCTGAAGAGATGGCTTAGCGGTTAAGGCATTTGTCCGCAATGCAGAAGGACCTGAGTTCGATTCCCCAGTGCCCATATAAAGCCAGATGCGTATGTGTCTGGAGTTCATGCTGTGCCTATTCTCTCTCTCTAATAAATAAATAAAATATATTAAAAAAAGAAACTGGTATTGCTGTGGGTTTGAGGCCATCCTGAGACTACATAGTGAATTCCAGGTCAGTCTAAGTGACCCTAACTTGAAAAACAAACAAACAAACAAAAAAGTGTTATCAGCCAAAGAGGGCACCAAAAGGAAAATGCTAATATATGTACTTTGGTGTTTGACTCAGTTATACTATTTATTTATTTGCAAGATGATAGAGGGGAAAGTGAGTAAGCAAGAAACTGATCCAGAAGCCAGGCGTGGTAGCACACGCCTTTAATCCCAGCACTTGGGAGGCAGAGGTAGGTGGATTGCCCTGAGTTCAAGGCCACCCTGAGACTACATAGTGAATCCCAGGTCAGCCTGGACTAGAGAGACCCTACCTAGAAAAACCAAAAAAAAAAAAAAAAAGAAAGAAAGAAAAAGAAACTGAGCCAGTATGGCTGCACCAGGGCCTCTTTCCACTTGCAGGAACATATACCACATTGCTCCTCTGGCTTTATGTGAGTACTAGAGAGTTGAACACAGGCAGGCAGGCTGGCTTTGTAAGCATGCATTTTTCACCACTCAGCCATCTCCACAGTCCCGTTACACAATTTGTTAAATATACTTGTGCTTAATTTATCATTTTCTGCTGAAATGTTTTCAATTCTGTCTTTCAGGAGTATTGTCAAGCCCAACAACCCAGAACTCAGGAGAATGAGCTGAAAAGAAACACTACATTTTCAGACAGCGGTAATGGAATTAATTATAATTATCTTGACCTATAAAATAGCCAGTGCATTCCAGTTTTTAAAAATGTCTTTGAGGGCTGGAGAAATGGTTTAGCAGTTAAGACATTTGCCTACAAATCAAAAGGTCCTGAGTTCAAATCCTCAGTGCCCATGTGGAGCCAGCTGCACAGGGTGGCACATGTGTCTGGAGTTAGTGGCTGGAGGCCCTAGAGCGGCCATTCTGTCTCTCAAATAAATGAATTAAATTTTTTAAAAAATTCCTTTGAATGTTATATCTGTGGGGGTTGGTTTTCATGTCCAGACAGAAACTCTAAAAGAAAAATGAAAGAGCCAGGCATGAGGTGGCACACACCTTTAATCCTTGCACTCGGGAGGCAGAGAGGTAGGCTTGATAGTGAGTTCAATGCCAGCCTAGAACTACAGAGTGAGTTCCAGGTTAGACTGGGCTAGAGTGAGACCTTACCTGGAACAACAACAAACAAAAAAGACACAATGAAAAGGGGCCTACAGAGATGGCTCAGTGGTAAAGGCTCTTGTTAGCAAAGCCTGCCATCTCAAGTTTGATTCCCAGGTACCCGAGTAAAGCCAGATGCACAAGGTGGCGCATGTGTCTGGAGTTCATTTGCAGTGGCTGGAGGCCCTGATGCGCCCATTCTCTTTCTGCCTCTCAAATAAAATGAAAGAATGTATATTTAAAGGAAATGCTGGTTTTTTTTTCCTGTTTCATTTTCATAGCTACAGGTCTTGGACTTTCTCTGGCATCATCTGGAATGAATAAAATGCTTCCCTCAGATTCCACTGGTGTGCAGGTTTCCTGTTCTGGTTGTAAGCAAGTTCTTCACAAGGGGCAAACCGCCTACCGGAGGAAAGGGTCCTCTGAGATGTTCTGCTCCATCCTATGCATTGGAGACTCCATGTCTACCAGCTCCCTAGGGTCCACAAAGAGAACCTGCTGCAGCTGCTCCAGGTGTGTAATGCTGCCTGATTCAGCCTTTGTGTTCTTGCTGAGAGGCTCGGTTGTAATTTTATGTACTTTCATTTTTCTCTAAAAATGTGCTAACCTTGGATAATGAAAAAATTTGCTTCCGATTTCAGTTCCTTTAATAGGTTATTTGGGAGTAGTTTTTGTATGTTTTTTTTTGTTGTTTTTTTTTTTTTTTTTTTTTGGTTTTTTGAGGTAGGGTCTCGCTCTAGCCCAGGCTGACCTGGAATTCACTCTGTAGTCTCAGGGTGGCCTCAAACTCATGGCAATCCTCCTACCTCTGCCTCCCAAGTGTTGGGATTAAAGGCGTGCGCCACCACGCCCGGCTTTGTGTTTGTTGTTTTAATTTACTTTTTTTCATTTTTGTTTGTTTTTGATTTTGAGACAGTCTTATATACCTTAGACCCGTCTAAAATGTGTTATGTTGCAAAGTATGACCCTGGCTGACCTGAAATTTACTATGTAGTGTCAGGCTGGCCTCAAACTCACAGCAGTCCTCCTACCTCTGCCTCCCACATTCTTGGATTAAAGGCGTGCACCACGATGCCTGGCTTCCATTTGATATTCTTCATATATGGGCTATTGATAAGACTGTTCTGTTCTATTAATTAATTGCATGGGGAAACCGTATTAAAAAAACAGGCATGGCAGTTTAGATCTGGCTGTTAGTGTTTGTTGTTGGTGTTCGACGGTCTCTCTGCTATGAATCTATGGAAGTGATCCATCTTCCATCATTATGGACCTTTCTCTGGATTGTGTAAGCCTGAAATAAACCATAAGCTGCTTCTTGTCCAGTGTTTATCCTGCAATGAAAAATAACTGCAATAGTCACTGAGAACCCCTCAAGTTTTAAAGGCTCTCCTTTCCCTCTATTAAGCTCTTTAAAAAAATTTCTTTATTTTTTTATTGTCCATAATGAGTTACATTATTTAGTGGGCAAACAATGAGTTGTTATCCCCAATTCCCCATTGCCCCCCCTCCCCATCCCCAATCAGCTGGATATTCTCCTCCATAGGCCGTCTGGATCAGTCCATGGGGCAGGGATCATGGATAGCCTAGTATTCAGCCTGGTTCTCCTGGCCTAAGTGTGTTGTTACTGAGGAGTGCCATGCCTCTGGATAGTCTCCCCCATCACGGTTCTCACAATCTTTCCGCCCCCTCTTCTGCTCAGTTCCCTGAGTCGTGGTGGGTGGCCCCCTCTTCCGCTCAGTTCCCTGAGTCGTGGTGGGTGGGTATTAAGGCTGCTTTAATGTTGAGAACTTAGGGGTCTTTGTGTCTAAAATCGTTGGTTTCTGTCTCACTGGTTTATCCTGTGTTGATTGAATGGCTGTGGCTGTGGGTCCCTTGTTCATCTCGTCATTCTCTATGGGGTTCCATATGGGTCCTCCATGGTATGACTTTGGTGGCTCATCTTGCCAGGATCTCAGCTATCGGCCTACAGTCGGTTGGTAGGGTTAGATGGGCCACAGCTCTCTTGCTGCATCCTAAAAAATACAAACACAATCTCCATCGGAGAGTGAGATCAGTATAGATTAACAAATATACATAATTCTGGATTACCTAGATTCTATTATTTATTTACTTTTGTTTGTTTGTTTGTTTTGTTTTTTGAGGTAGGGTCTCACTCTAGCCCAGACTGACCTGGAATTCACGACGTAGTCTCAGGGTGGCCTTGAACTCACGGCGATCCTCCTACCTCTGCCTCCTGCATGCTGGGATTAAAGGTGTGCGCCATAGATTCTATTTTTAGTAGCTTCCCTGTCAATCGCTCCCATACTGCATCTTTTCTTGGGAGCCCAAGAGTCCGGGATCTGGTGCATATTGCTCTAAATCTCCAGTTAGAGTCAAGGGCTCCTCCTCACTAAGTGGAATATTTGGCTGAATTTAAAAGCTGTTGATTGTCTCCCCCTGGCCTAGGCTCCTCCATTGCACAAGTGCTCCTTCCTTGGTTCGCTGTTCTCTCCCAGTAGGAGGTGTGGTCAGCCTACTCATGGCTGCAGACTGTGTTTCATGCCAGTGGTCTCTGTTTGCTCCAGCTGTCGTTGACCAGCTTCTCCTGGCAGCTTGTGCAGTGCCTTCCAGCGCTACACTACCATCTGGGGGCTGGTTACCATTCTGGACCTCGAAGGGTCTCTTGATGCTGATCAATGGCATTCTGTGGTTTCTTCAGCAACAGGGTTTTGCCTCAGGCCTGGGTAGGGCATTCAAGAGCTTTGACAGAATTCTGTCTTGTGTTTGGAACCTCATGGGTCACTTTGGTCAACAGCTCAGTGAGGGAAGCAACTGGTGGCTGGGACCAGGGGTTGTCAGACTGATCAGTTATTCACAGGCTTAGACTCTCTCCCCTACTATTCATGGTCCCTCTTGCCAGTCGACACCCACTACTTGCTCAATGGGTTACAGTATGCTCATGAGGATTTTATGTTTTTGAACCTAATTTGGTTTAGCCTCATGCTATAATAATCTTTTTTAAAAAAATATTTATTCATTTTTCAAGGAGAGAGAGAGAGAGAGAGAGAGAGAGAGAGAG